>JAHLSL010000057.1:13206006-13216430 GCA_025920805.1 Petroica traversi | reverse complement strand
GGGCGCGCTGCACACCTGTGTGTAGGTACAGCCCGTCCCCGCCGGCTGCGACCCAGGGGCACGGCCTCGATTTGAAACACAAATTGTATTTAAATAGTAGAAGCGAGCACTAATGCTCTGGCTGTTGGCGTATTTGGGCACGATGATTCTTAGCGCTGTTATCTGGCCTGAGCTGATACTTCCCAGCCCAAAAGTGTTGGTAATGGGAGTCCAGCCTACCACCCTGGCCAGTGATTTTACAAATCTGAGAAAAAGAAGTTTCTGTTTGACAGCTGTTACATGTGTTGCTGCATAAAACAACAATGGCTCCCTGTTTTGGTTGTTAGGCTGACAGTCATCCTCCCTTTTACATTTCAATAGTGTCTGACCTAAGCTAATGTTTTGTCATAGATGCTTCATGCAAAAAACCTTGACATCATTCCTGTCTCCTCACAGCTAGGTCACACAGACTGAATGCTAAACTCTTTCCCTGTTGCACCTGTAATGTGGCAAGTGAGGGGCTTGACTGAGCACGCCAAGCTCGGTAAGGTCCCAACATTTCCTGGTTGTTCTGGATTTCGTGCCCAAGACCAGAAATATCTCTGAGAGTGATCTGCCTATGAGATCAGTGCAGCTGCATCTCGAGTGCCCAGTGAGGGATGCTGGGGTTTGTAACACGCCTGTGCCCCTGCTCAGTTCCACTCACACAGAGGTGGGTCCCCACTGCTTGTATCAGTCCTATGTAAGGTTAAGAAAGAAAAATTGATTTGAAAATATTTTAAAGAAAATCTCAAAGTGTACATAGAAACAGAAGCACAGACATGGAGAGGACTGGACCCTGACATTCAGTATTAGGTCAGGTCTCTTGTCTCCCAGTCCAGCACTCTCTCCTCACTGCCCATGACCATACCTCACCTCACCTCATTGTGTATCGGGGGAACATTGGGATGTGCCTAGTGCTTTCCATAATTAGCAACAAGTAAAGAACTTTTGTCATTGCTGCAGGCAGTATGAACTCTGCTGGTTTTTTTGGGTCTCCATTAAAGTTATTTTATCATTATTAAAAATGAGGGGAGGTTATTAATTGTTTCAGTAACCATCCAGTGGCCAATTCACAGATCTACAGGGTATCTCAGGAAAACTAGTTTGGGAATCTGACATCTAGCCCAGTTCTCAGCACATTAACTTTGAGTAAGATATAGGTGACCCCAGGAAGAGTCAAAGAATCATTTAAGATCATTGAATTCAACCTTTAACAACATATATGCATTTTTGCAGGGGTGTAGAGGAAAAAACGGGTGTATCAGCAATTCTGCTGATGTTCCTCTGCTTCCCAGAGCAGTTTTACTGCCTGCTGTAACCAGCATCAGGCTGCACTGATAGCTGCAGTGGAAACGAGGTCTTTCCAAAGAGAGTCAGGTTTTCGCTTCACAAAATTCTGCCTCCCTTTGGCCCAAACAGTTGCCCTGCTTTTGACTGTGGGGTTTGCCCATAGGGGAGGGACATGTGGGGGAATGTGGAGCAGCTTGGCACGTGCTACTGGAGCTGAGCTGTGTGTGCTGGAACTGCACTGAGTACATAACAGTGCCACAAGCACCCTGAGGATGTTACCAAACCAGAGGGGAAACCTGCACACTCCTGACTCTGCAGGTAGCAAAATCACCTTGTTACTGAGCATCATTGCTCTGGCATTCCAAAAACTGCCATCAAAACACATTCTGAGGGAATGTGGCTCTCAGGAGTGGAACAGCTGGAGGCCTCCCACAGCACTCTGTGAAGACCAAAGCCCGTGAGCTCTCGCCTCTGTCCCAGGGGAAAGCTGGCAGCACGTGCCACGCAGTGAGCACCGAGCATTAACCTGCTCTGCATTTCTTCTGGAGCAAAATGGAAGGGTAGGATTTCTGTCACGTATATGTGCCACTCTGCTACGGCTCTGAATGGCGCTTTACAAAATAGATAATGATGTCTCATTGCTCCAGAGAGTTTCCAAACTAAATTAAGAGAGAATGATGGGAAGAGATGACCGTACAATGAGGTGCAGATGCTGGGAATAGGGATAATGAGGGGGGAACAATATGATTATGGCCTTTCAAAGCAAATGCCTCAGGGTAGCTGCTTGTGGGGACAGAGTGTAAAAGAGAGATGGGGAAGATATGACTCAAAGGCAGCATCTGCACAGGGTTCAAGTCTGCTCGCAAGAGCAGATTTGTCAGCTGGGGAGCATTTGTTGACTCTCAGATCCCTGCAATTAGGCTGCCTTGACCCACACTCAGAAGCTCTCAAGGCCAAACAGGTCATGTGGATTAGAATGAGGCCATGGTGTCATTCCCAGGGCCTGCAAAGCCTTGGTGGGCCAAGCAACCCGTCTGAGACTTTTAGGATGGCTTGAACATCCAGAAATGAGCATATGTTTATGCATCTGCTCAAATTGTGGTACGTTGGGAAGTTTTAAAACTAATGTGAGAGGAAGAAGTTGAAAAGGTTTTTAAAATTTGAGATAACTTCCTTCTCCTACCTCCCCAAGAGTTGTCCAATGAAAGAGAAAACTGAGAGAAGTGATGGAGGAGGGGATTCCTGATGAGTAACTTCAGATGAGTGAAGAGGGCCTAGGGGAAAGGAAAGGTGTCAGGAGCAGCTGGGATGACTGTGGGAGGTTTGCAGAGAATCAGGATTTTGCATTGTTTAGTTAGGCATGAGGAACCACAGAAGATATTTTAGGTGCATGTGCAGGGGATTTAGTGCTGCGAGTGGGGAATGTTTCTTGCAGCAGGGCACTGAGCAAAGTGTGATGCAGGTTCCAGCTGGAGCTTGGAGAGAATGAGGTTACCCACAGTGAGGAGATGGGTAACAAAGACTTTTTTTTTAAGGGAACTAAAAGGAAAATTTTCAAGGAGAGTTTAATAATTATGGTTAGACTCTTAAGGGCTGCAAAACCTGTTTTACAGACATTGGTTATGTCATTTATACTGGCTGAAAGTCTTGCTGGTGGCATGGAAAGACCCTGTGCTTTGTGCCAAGGGATCAAGACGTCATGTGGGCAGTTCAGCATGGCTGGGGAGAGAAGCAGCTCTCATTGCATCACCCAACCAAGCTCTGCTCTATATTTCTTGGCCTCAGGGCTGGGACCTGGGCCAATGCCAATTAAATTGGTGAGGGCACAGACAAGGTTAATGATAAAGTTAATCTGCCATTGCTGATTGGTGAGGGATCCTTACAACTTGCAACTTTTGTCCATTTGCAATTAACAGAAAAGTGAAGCAGGAGGAGGTGTCCTCCTTATTTCCAGCCTGGGTTCCATCAGAATAGGAGTATTATACAAAAGTATCACTCTTGTCTCATATGTGCTGCACTTCTCCCAGAAGGATGGCAATTTTCTTATACTAAAAAGGGCTTTCTAGAAGCAGTCTTGGAAAATTGAAAGCTGGCCTCAGTGCAGTTAGTAGTTTATATTTAATCAGTGAAACCTCACTTGCCTCTTTTCCTCTCCTTGGTCCCACCTTCTTTTGGCTGGCACCAAGGAGTGGGGCATCATGGGCACAAACAGCATGATCAGAGCTTAAGAACCCCAAAACTGAGGTGACTTTTTAAACTGTGCAACTGGAGAAAGCAGAAATGGAGGAGCAAAGCGGCATCACAAAGCCTGTGTATTCCCTCTCTACATTAGTCGTTTGGGTCATGAAGGATGGGGCTGTCTCAGGAAGAGCTGCCTTCTTAACCCAGGAAGCAATACCCTGCCAGGGATGGCCCCACATTTTGCAATCTGCATCCACAGATTTCATTGCCAGAATTCAAGATGGCTGATTTCTTACCTCCCTGAAACAGGCTGCTGACAAAATCTGTCATCTAGGAATTTTTTCTTCAGTGTGTGTAAGCCCCCAGTGTTCACCAAATGGAAGGGAAGAGAGGGACAAAGATGAGGCAGAGCTGTGGCTGTGCATGCCCTTGGATATTGCACTCCCCAGTGCCCTGACGTGCTGCCACCCGTGACAGGACACACTCCACACATTGGACTTGCTAATGCAGATCTTGGGAGAAATCACAGGAACTGGAATATCTTTTTGCGTCAGCTAAATGGAAAGAAATCCTCCCTCCTGCTCCTGCATGACAACATCTCTCCTTGCAGTCTGTCCTGTAAAATGCAAATATGTAAATGCTTCTCTCTGGCCTCTTCCTCCAAATGGATAGAGAGATATACAAAAACAATGTAAATCATTAAGAAATACTTTGACAGCTGGCACCTGATTCTTTCCCAAGTGCCCTGGTGGTCACTCTTCGGCAGCTCTTTGCTGATTCATGAGGACTGCTAAGAGAAAGCATGTGTGACATCTTTTACAGAGTGTAATAAAAAGAAGAAAGTGCCCTGTGTGGCTAGAACTGCAATTCTGTGGTCTTTCTCTGAGATGCTCCATTAGCCTGCTCCTGGCAGTGATGATATAAAAACTGGAAATCCCCAATTGTACCATTAGCATGAACAGATAAAAAAAAAAAAAAAGCCAAAAAACCCCTGGAAGGTAACAGGGAGCCAGGGAGCCTGTGCTTTTTTTTTTTTCTTGTTTCTTTTTCTTTTTCCTTTCCCCCCCCCCCTCTGCCTATATGAAAGCTCAGTAGAGGGGAAGGATGGATCTGTTTCCTTGCATATTGGCATAGCCTGCACAAAACCACAGCTCTTCTTTTATCTGGGTTCCCCTCTATTTTTTTTAGATCTGGCTTTGCTTCTTAAACTGAAATCTCCAGGTCTCTCTCTGGCTGTGTTTTTGACTCCACTGTCTGATATTTGCGATTGACCTGACTGTTAATCATGGCCTCTCACCTGTTTATTTTAAAAGAGTGACTGCTGACACTTCTGCCAGACCTAGGGAAAGGTCTTTCCTTCACCATAAATAATAATGGCCTGATAAAAAAGTCCTTCTTCGCCAAAAGATGGATTAAGTTCTTGTTTTGAAATTCAGTCTGAATGGTCCTGATGTACTGAAATGTTACAGCTAATATAAGCAGACGAGTCAATTTACAGCTTTCATACTACATTTTAAGAAACAAAACAAGCAGACAAGACAACACAATAAATCTGCTTGTTGTCCCAGTCTGGTTGATGTTAATTGAACGCAGTTGTATTAGATAACTGGGTGATGCAGCTTTCTAAAAAAATAGGAATTGCACGAATTTTATCAAGAACATAAATTAGTCTAAAAAAGAGGACAGGCTTAAACAATATATTCTCTGGGATAAATGTCTGTGAGCTAATAAAGGAGCATGGCTGTGTATGTGTTACCCTGGGTGCACAATTCAAAGTTCTTATTAGAATAACCCTGAATATTCTTATGTTGGAATACTACTAGAAAAGGAATTATAGTATTCAGGGTTCAGGAGATCAAAATAGAAAAGAGGTTTCATTTGTGGATAAATTATTTTAAGAAAATGGGTATTTTTAATTTAACTATCACAGTTAAGTGTATAAAATGCATGACTGCTCTACTTTCAAGGTAAAGCACTGCTTTAAGAGACAAGTTTTAGTTTAAAACAAAACATTAACTGGGAGTTTAGTAAATATGTTTGGAGATACTGGGATTTTTGGCAGAGTGTAACTCCTAGAATAGTGTGAATGTTTCTCTTTTGTTTATATGCCTTCATACAAAAATGGGCAAAAGAAGTAGGTTGCAAGTGAAAGCAGGAGATAACACATGCAGCTATTAAAATGAGTTAGCATCTGATTTCAGATTTAGAAATGAATACATACATATGGACACATATATGCACATGTGAAGACACATATATATGGAATATATGTAAATGCTTATTTATATAGATTTTATATATATTTACATAGGCTTAAATAAAAGCAGGGGATCTTTAAGTTGGATACTGAAAAAGCTTTTTAATGGTGACACCTTTCTCATATTAATATGGAGCAGCAGGGTCACCTGAGAAGGGTGCAGGCTTTCCAGTAGTGGTTTTAAAAGCAAGCTGGGTAAATGTGTAAGGTGTGATGTAAGTATTGCTAATCCCACACTGGTGTAGAAGGATGGACTGGGTATTTTTGAGAACTCTGTCAGCCATCATTATTTTTGGTGACTCCAAGATATGGGCTAAGAATAGGTTAGATGTCACACTTGCACCTCTAATGAAGAGAAATAGCCTGTGATTTGCAGATGCAAAGAGACTTGTTACTGAGCATGGTGAACAGCTCCTACTTAGCTCATCTACTTTCAAGGAAAAATGTGGGTTTGATGGAAGATGGTAGAGCAGCCAAAAGGTAGAAAGGGCTGATCAATCTATTTCTCCCCTGCTTTACTTCATATTCTGACTTACATCCCCTTTACAGCCTTTGGCTAGGCTTTGTGTCTCTAAAGCTGTTAGTAAAAACAATTATCTAAATATATATTACAGATGTACAGCTTTGGGACAGCACACTGAGTCAGAATTGTCTTCATACTGCTCTGTCACGTTCTCCCACCTGCATCTAGATTGCATATTGAGTCATATTGACAGTGTTGTTGGCTATAAAGTGAGAGACCTTCAGTAAAGGACATTTTAAAAAACCCTGTAATTTTTCTCCAGTCTTTCAGAAGTCTTTATGGACTGGTGTCAGACTGAGTAGATTTTAGACAATATCACAGGGGTTTTGCATCATTTATAGGAAGCAGCACAGATGACAGACCAAGGACTGAAAGCTTGTGGAATCAGGTTCTACAACTGCTGTGTTGCTGTAGGCAATTCACTTTTATTCTCTCCTTGCCTCAGTTTTCCCATCTTTAAAATCGGGATGATAAAGGTTGTCTGCCTCTTACAGTGAGTGGAATGACCAAAATCAGCAATTTAACAGCATTAGGAATTTAGCATTTATTCAGACCAGAGAACCCTTACTGTGAGATCATTCCTAATGTTGTACTTTGTTATATTTTATCAACTGTTTTTAAATGTTGACATGAGCCAAGTAAACTAATGAATTGTAAATGGAAAGTAAGTTTTACCTACACTTTAACCAGCCCATTTTCAACTTCCCACAAGTATGGACCCCAGATGGCCATTGTTACAGCCAGTGCTTTCTCGACAAACACCAGAAAATTCCACCAGGGATGTGTTAGTCAGCAGTTTGGATGTACCTCTCTGCTGCTGTACCTTGAGCTGCTGCTGCCCTTCCTGTCTGTCACAAACATGTCTTTCCCCTGCATTGCTGTAAATACCCATGAATGAAGCCGGGGACTGGCTATAATCATAATTTTATCACAATATCACAGCCACAATATCATAAAGCAAGGGATTTGCCATTCTTACACCCCTAATGTTAACACATGTTCACTAAAAATGCACCATAACCAAATTTAAATAGCTCCTAAAAATGTCCCATTACTTGCCTAGCCCACACTGCCATATAAAGAATATGCAGGACAGTAGGAGAAGGTTTCTCAGAGTTACTGTGTTTAAGGTAAGACAACAGCCTGCCTGTTTTTATTTTTAAGTATTAAAAGTCTCTCGTGACAAAGCATGGAATGTGCAGTGCTGGAGGAAACCCACATCAGTAAGTGCAGGTGTACCTTTTGTAAGCAGGTGAAATGCAAACAGTCTTTGAGAGAGGTCAGTTATTCCTAAGGCATCCATTTTCGGTTCAGAACCATCAGATAATTAAGCAGATGTGTATTCCAAATAAGAAAACATCAGATTCCTTTTTCTCTTTCATGCTTCTCATAGGACTGGCTTGATTTTCCAATTGTTCCTGATGTTTCTGAGATAAAAAGAGAAGCAGGGAATTATCCTACTGTGTGATGTACATTTGATCTTTATAGGGTTTTGGGCTTGCTTTCTATGAAAGCTGCATTCCAAGCAGCACTTTCTGCTCATGAATATAGAATTACATTACTGTAAATGTTACATGTTGCTTTACATTTTAATCGAGGAGCTGGTGTTCTACCTGGGTAAGTGCCCATCAGCATTAGATGCCACACAATTAAAGCAGAGTGTCTAAACCTAATTTTCTAAGGCAAATGTTTAAAATCGCATCTGTGCCTATTTTTGGATCAAAGCCCCTTATCAAGCTGTACACTGGCTTTCCTTGCAAATCCGAATGTGCAGACCATGGCAGTATGAATCATCAGCCTGCCTCTGATCAGAATTCAGGGTATATTCTGGTTTGTGTATAATACTAATTGAGTTTGGCTTTGCACCTGAAAGCACACACTTTATTTTGACTGCATGGGAATATCGTACAAAGAAAGACAGTTCTATATTTCAATGAAATTTACTGTACATTTGAGCAAGTCATTAAGAATAATTTTTTTCCTCTAGGCTGCTGCAAGCTTACATTTTGGTTCATGGGAGATGAATTCTATTCCTAAAACTAAAATCAGTATTTCATTATTCTGTAATACTTGTGTCATAGTACTACTTAGAACCTTCTCTTGCTGTTCCTGTAAAATTCTTCTAAAATTCGGTAAATCATGATAATCTCCGAAGTGACTATTTGCACATGCTAGCAGACAGTTCCAAAGAGATGGCTGCTTAAACCACACTGCATTCAGCATGCTCAGTTTGGGGCTTTGCAATTGCTTTTTTTGGAAGCCAGGGGCTGCTCTGGTCCCTGGCAATTCTGCTAAATTCAGGGAGATTGTTTTCCTGTTTTTTTTTATTTTTTTTTAATGCATCCTTCTCTGATATGATTGAAGGTGAATTAGCCTGACTAAAATGGAAA
Organism: Petroica traversi; assembly: GCA_025920805.1. Lineage (NCBI taxonomy): Eukaryota > Metazoa > Chordata > Aves > Passeriformes > Petroicidae > Petroica > Petroica traversi. The sequence continues at coordinate 13,207,768 of JAHLSL010000057.1, read as the reverse complement.
GGAAGAGAGGTGCATGAAGATACAGAAATCTTAGGCAGCTGATGGAGAATAATGGTGCAGAGTGGAACTGGGACCAGCAGGTGGGATTTAACAGTGAGAGGATGAATCCTGGTCTTGAGGAGCACATTACTTACAGGAGTGGAGAATGAACAGGGAGAAATGTCTTTCACCATCACCATACATCACCCCTCTTTGTATTCCTGTGTCTCTTCTGTTGCCAGAGAAGAGAAGTGACAATCACAGTAAAGGAAGTGTTTATTTCTCCCTTGAAAAGTTTCCTTCTTGGCTTGTGAGGCCAAAGTCTGTGTGTTGAGGCTTCAGATCTGTCAATGGGTCCTCCGAGACAAAAATGCACTCGGGAACTCATGTGGGGGATGGGAAGCCACTTGCTTTAGAGACATCTGGCCCTGCCTCCAGCCCCATTCCAGTATTTATATACAGATATGTATTAAAGAGCATTCATGTGGCAGAGAAATGTTCCGAAATACCTAAATTCAGGGGCCAAAATTACATTAGTTTGGCCTTAGTGTGAACACACACTTTACTCACATGCTGAGACATTGGCTTTTTTTAGGTTTAAGCCATTCCTTTTTAGGTGTCCAGGATCAATTAAGGAAAGAGTCAGAGTTGCATATGTAATGAGTCCTTCCCTGGAGACCAGACCCTTCGTCATTTGCTGTAGGTGCTGGAATGCAGCTGTGACTGGAACGAGAGGAAAGATGATTTAAAGAAAAGACTCATGAGTTACATAGCTATACACCCTCTTGCACATCAGACTTTGTCCTTGCCTCTCACTGCTATGTTTGACTGATATTTGAGAGCTGGGAAGCAGAGTTTTGTCCAGGTAAAAGTATGGGAGGAAAGGGCTTGAGTGGAGAATAGCTGCAGTAAGGTGTGTGAACAGCTTTGGCTTCTGAAATTTGTTATCTGTCTTCTTGTCAGGGCTGGGAGATCCTCTGAGTGAAAGAGAAAATCAAGATAAGTGACACTAATCCCTGGGTCACTGATCTGTAGCCAGAGGTCCAGGTGGCATGGAATGGCCTGGACAAAGGTGAAACTGACTGCAGCTTGATAGAGGAAAGGGAGTAGAATATGAAGAGTGGCCAGGCTTTGGCACAATCAAACTCACAGATGTGAGAAAAACGGCGGTGAAAAAGGGAAACCTTTAGTAAGGTGGAGTTCAGGGTCGAGAGTGACTGCTAAGCTTCAGCGTCTCTTGGTAAAGCTTTGTAATTTCTTCCCATTTGCCGTTGCTGGGTCTCTGCTGCTTTCAGCGTTCTTTGGGGATGCCACCAGCCTGCTGATGCATCAGCCACAGACTGTAAACAGAGGATTACCTGGGGGAAAAGAGTCGATTAGAAGGAAAACAGCGCCTTCCATTTGCACTGGCTGCGATGTTGTAGGGGTCCCCTTGCCTCCGGTTCTTGGAAAGAGCCTACCAAGGGGCTCGCTGGCTCTCTGGGGACGCGCTCGGCCAAATCCTGGCCGTGAGACGGGGCCACATCCCCTCCTCTGCCGGGCAGCTGCACAAGGCGCAGTTGTGTCCTCCGTCCTTGTCAGATCCCCGATTTTCCGCTTTTCCTTGCTCTCCTATACTCTGTCCTCAGTTTCCCTTTCTCCCTCCCCTCAGGCCCGCTGTGGGCTCCCACCGCCCCTCCGCCGCCTTCCCCGCGCGTTCGCCCGTGGGAGGAGAGGGGAAGGCGGGACGGGGCTGCGGGAGCGGAGGCGGGGGCAGCACTCGGGGCAGCTCCCGGCACTGGGG
>JAHLSL010000057.1:13160783-13205606 GCA_025920805.1 Petroica traversi | reverse complement strand
CGGACACGGGCAGCCACCCGGAGCACCGCTGTGGCACTTCGGGAAAACCGGCCAAAAATCCCTGAACGAGCAGCTGGTGGTGCTGGCTCGAGGCTGCGTTAAGCATATGGGTGTTACCCTGCCAGCATAGCGGGCGTGAAGTAATACAGTATTTCTGCCCCAAAGGAATGGTCCGGTCCTGCTCTTTGGGGTTTTGTTCACCTTCCACGCGTACACGTGGATGCTGCTGCAGAGGATAGAAGCAAATCCAACGCTGAGGAAAAGCAAGGCAGAAGGTGTAAGCAGGCGGGGAGTGCCCAGGTGCGGCACTGGAGTGTAGGGAGTCGGAGGATTCCTGAGCAGCAGCGGCAGCAGCAGAGTGTCTCTGAGCGAGTGTCAGAGTGTCTTGGCAACAGTACAAGATGTCTGCAACTTTCCTTCACTTATGCAGAAAACACATCGTGTAGGCAGTGCAGTGGTGCGTGAACACAGCAGTGTAGGCTTGGGTTTGAAATATTTGCATTGAAAGCAAAGGCTTGTTTGGTCGGTGTAGGGAGACTGAAAATTTTGTGACAGGGCTATGGCATTTCTCTCCCTGGCCATTAATTGGTTGTTACAAATCTGCAGTGCAGTAATTCTCTCTCTCTCTCTCTCTCTTTCTTTTCTTTTTTTTTTTTTTTTTCCTTTCACCCTCCTTTCTTCTCCTTCCAATTATTTATTCTAATAGTAATATTAGTTTTCAGTGGTGTAGAACATGAACTAGTTTCTTTGGTAACCAAGTCGGTTACACACCCACACAAAGTTAGAATCTGCTAGGTGCAGACATTTTCTCTTTTAGAAAAGATGTGGGTTTTGAAAAGCACAGCAGTAGGGCAGCAATATATGTCTCGGGGAGTTGTTTCAGAAGAAACCTCATATACCATATGCAGGTTTATATATAAGTCCTGATCTTTTGTTTACACACACATATGGAACTTGAATATACTACCAATATATTGATTTCTCCTGTGACTTCAGTCCCAATATTTCATCCTTCCCACTTTCTCCCTCACTCCTACCCACTTGTAGAGAATAGGTGGCTGTGAAAGAGCACAGGTGAATAAGCCTGCAAATACATGCTGCATTTCTTCTTAATTTACTTGGTGCAAGTAAAAATTTGCCCCATTCCTTAATCCTTTCCCTGAAATCAGAGAGATGAAATGAATCAGCTTTTGTAGATAACTTCTTTTTAGGGATTTAAGTAAAAAATTGTCCTTTCTGTTTTGATTGGTTTTTGAAAGCAAATAGGTTCATGCAGGATTAAAACCAATTTGTGAATATGAATTGTAACAATTAATGTGACTAATAATCCCTGTCATATTGTCTTGATCATGATCAGTAGTTTAGCAGAAACTTGCAGACTTTTATTGCATTTTCTCTAGTGACACGTCAATGCCAAAAATTAAAACTTGGACATTTTTAAACATACTTCCTTTGTTCTTGTATATGAGGCAAAAAGGCACTAGTACCTGAGAATTGAAAGGTAGCTATAAACAGGGGCTGACCCTGGCAAGGCCATTTCATTGCTTTTGTCTGACTGAAGTTTAAAAAGGAACAAACAGTAAATAGGGAAGAATGGATTAGAAGTCTTCCTTTCCTTTCCTGTTCTGAATCATCGGTTACAATAGTAGGTATGTTTTTAGTTAAATATGGTTTTTGTGCCAATGTAATACCTTTTAACTGAAGTTCTTCCAAAGAGGGAAAAGCCTGTCACAAATTCAGAGAGCACCTGAAAGTACTGTTATGCAGTACTTGTTATTTCATAATACCCCTTCCTGTGCTGCAACGAAGTACATAACGTGCAGTGCAGTTCTGCACTAGAAAGCTGGAAAGGTTACATTTCACAGTTTACAGGAGTCTGATGGAAATTGAGCTGGGTGGTGTGCAGTAAGCACTTTTTACAGTACTGTGTAGTTAAAATTTAATCCATTATAAATAAAAGGTATTGAGAACATTAATGGTAAGGAAAACCTGACTTGAAGCAAACTGACACTTATTCCTCTCTTCTTTTGGGTGCCTTATTGTCATCCATGGCCACATCACTTTCCTAAGCCTGCAGGGACTGTTTCCCTCTGGTCTTCTGCACATTCTGCTGTCTCCTCCTGGTGCCAGACAGTCCTTTATGCAGCATCTTTCCCAGGCTCTTCCTGTCTCTCATTGCCATAGAGACAGTGTGTGCCTGTTAGAGCCACTGCAGAGATGTGCTCATTCCAGCCCAGGCATGGCTGGAGAGGGCAGGCCACGGGCACACCTGGAGGCTTAGGGTGCATGGAGAGCATTTTGTGCCCAGGTCCTGATCTGTGTAGCCATTTCAGTACAGAAGAGCAACAGACTCCAGAAATGCTCCACAGCTGAAATGAGCTCATGGAGCACAGCCAAAGCTTAAGGAATGCATTCCCAATGCCCTGGGCCATCTGAGACATTTCTGTTAAAGGTGATGCACACCCTTAATTCATAATCTCAGTAGGAACCAAAAGGATGTGTAGAGCAGGAAGGCTGGGATTGTAATGCAAGCAGAAAGCAGGCATTCAAGGCAGTCTTGATTCCTGTCTCTGGCCCGGTGATTCCATGTGGCCCTGGCCAAATGGTTTCCCTTATTTTCTTCAGATTAAGGACATTATTTTGTTTCCTCCCTTTTTAGGGTAAATGAGAGCCTAAACCCATCATCTGACCTAATTCCCACACACAATACACATTCCACATTTGCTCCAGAACACGGCAGTTGCAGCCCCTGAGCAATTCCAGGAGCTTGAGCACCTTTGGTGCCTTGCCATGGGTGTGCAGTCTCCTACACACCTCTCCATGTGGAGAGGCAGGTTCAAGCCAAGGGGCCTCAAGGCATGGTTCATCACCAAGTATCCTCAGTCCTGCTTGTAGCAACACTGGCACTTCAGGTCTAAAGTGCAGTTGGAGCAATGGGATGCAGGTGCCAAATACTGGTGGCAGTGTTTACTGACAGTAATCATCAGCTGAGCTCCAAAGCTGAGGTTGCACTGCTGTAATAGAAGTGATCATGGATACTCCTGTGGTGGGAGCAGCTGCAGGGCAGAATGCTGTTCCTGTGAACTGGTGCAGGCCCTCTGCCATGTTTGCCTGTGGGAGAAGAAGTAGTGGGAAAGAAATGGGGAGCAGGGTGGATCATGCCCCCACTTTCCCCACCTGGCCATGCACTGGGGATGCTGGGGCAGCAACTGCACCAGGGACAGACCCAGAACATGTGCCATGTCTGTGTGCAGGTGTCTGGTGCAAAGGCCTTTGTCCTGTGCTGGCCAAGTGCTGTCCCTGATGGTGAGACAAGGTTAACAAACATGCACTGAGGCTAATAAAGCTTGACTCTCAGTGGGGCTAATTAGCTGCTCTCCAGCAACGTGGCAAAATGAGTGGCAGCTCTGCAGCTAAATCCTGGGCAGAGTCCCATGCAGAGCTGTTGTGCTTTCCTTGCCTGCTTGGGGAGAATCTTCTATTCAGCAGCAGTGGCAAAGTCATGAGGACAAGTTGTCTTTGAGGAGTTCAGGTACAAAGGTGGCATCTATCATTATTGCTGTTCCTGAAAATATCTGAAAATAGCAAAGGCCATAATTTACAGATACATGTTTGTATTGATATTCTAGCACTTTCAGCCCTGGTTAGTCCCATATCCCTGCTCTCTCTTATTTTCTCTATCTCTTCATGAGTCCACAACAGCCCATAAAAATGTGTAAGGATATGTTAGCATGTGTGCTGCAGTAAGCACTGCTGTAACTGGTGGTGAAGACAAACCAGCTTGGAAGAAAACTCAGTGTTAGGTCTACAAAGAAGCTGAAGAGAACCTTTGCCTATGAGGTGGATAAGCCAAGGGATGTCTAGGGAGGAAATAAGTTGTCCAAAAAAAAGGAAGGAATAGAGCTCAGTACCCCAGTTTTTATGCTCCCAGCCTTTTATTGTGAACTAGCAACTGAAATTAATCTTATAGCCCTTATATAGAAAAGCTCCAATGTGACCCTTTATTACTTTTGGGTTTGTGTCTATGTGCTTATGCTTGCTTATTTATTGAAGCCAGAACTGTTGTCCTCGCCCTGAAGGTAAGGCATGGAGGATGTGGCTCGCTTACCCTCAGTGTGTGGAATCCATCTGGTCCCTGGGTCAGGATGTGGCTCACTTACCCTCAGTGTGTGGAATCCATCTGGTGCCTGGGTTTCCTTTGGTTTGGAGCCTCTCAGTGTTCAGGGTGGCCAAACAGCACCTGCTCAGAAGTGGAAATGCCTAATGTCACAAAGGCCTTATATGTGCTTTACAGAGCTTTCATCAAAACTTGGATTAGGCTCATAATAATGTCCTTTATGTGCTGCAAGAACATTAACACACTTCTCTGAGATAGAGCCTGCTTCCATTGCTCTGGTTCCTGTGGCACACAGGAATTACTGCCTCCCAGAGAAGTGTTAAGTGAAATGTCGCCAGGGGATTATCACCTCCCTTTCCTGCATGGTTTTGCTAAACTGAGCAGGAGAAAAGGAGCTCCCACTGCCCTGCTAGGAAGCCTTGAGGAGCAACTCTGATTTGTAGCTTCTTTTCAGTAAGGGAGGGAGAATAAACATTGTTTTGCTGTATGTTTTTCTGGTATGAAGGGCTGTTCTACAGCTCACTTCCAACACTTCTAGCTGCCTTTATGGAAAACAAGGCATGGCCCAGAAAGATTCACCTAATTTGAAGCTTTCTCTCTCCCCATTTCCTCACACACTTCAAACATGTCTCCAGTGGGGTTTTACTGATCTTATATTGCTTACAAGAACCAATGGTAAATTTAGTTGCTTGTACCTTTCTGGTTCATATTTCTCATCTGTCAGCCTCTGCTGGCAGCACAAGCCAGATCTTTTGATCCTGGAGTCTTTTTCTCACCCTGGTCACTCTCATCTTCCCTAAGATGAATGTGCTGTGCTGTGAATTCTACTTATTATTCACCGTGATTATTGCCTAATTGTGATTTATGCAAAACAGTGTTACCTCAGACAAAGTGTGTTTACTCCCTAGCTTGTGTACACAGGCCGCTGACAGCATGATGAAAATAGGTGACGTTGATATTTTATTATAATTAATAAATTAATTAAACCTGGAATGTATTTCAGATGTGTATGCTGTGGTTGCAGGTCATCATAAGATGTTTTCTACAGCAAATAATACTTGGAACGAAGATACATGGATTTAGGCAGTGATATATCAAAAACTAATTGTGGTGCAATGCTGATGCCATTTTAAAAGGTTAAGCATTGAAAACTGCATTTGAGCCAAGTTGAAGGGCTTGCTTCCTCTTTAGCTTGCATTTTTCCCATGTGCTCCCAAACACACAAAGCATCTGATGTGCAGGAGCAGAGGTGCAGCCCCTGCCTGGGCAGAGCTCAGGGGGAGCAGCCCTGGGAGCTCCTGCCCCCCCTCACTCCTGCCACACACGGCTCCTCTTCTTGCCCTGAGAAGGGATTATCAGATCTTTGTGACAGAAATGCAGATCATAAGCAGGGGAGTAAGTGTGAGGGAGGAGAGGAAGGGAGGTGGGGAAAGCAAGGATAACTCAATTTCTCACTGTAGCATGAATGTGTCTGGGGTCCATTTAATAGCAGACTTTCTTCTTCCTCCCTGTCTTTACCCTCCCACCCCCTCTCCAGACAATTTGAGTGGGATTTGGAGTGAGCTGGGGGGGAGATGCTTTGGGAATGATCTGGATATTAAGGAGCGTGTGGAGCAAAACACAAGAGCTTGGGAAGAAGCACCAGGTGTAGGGCCAAAACAGTGAAGTGTCTTAGAGTAGGTCTGCAGCTGAGGATGGCTTTTGAGTGGAGCACATAAAATCCTCCATCTAGACCTTTCTGGAACTGTGTGCAGGCATACTTTAAAGTGGAAAACTGAAGGATATTTATGTTGGAGGTGTTGACAAGGCAGTGTGATGGGGCTGCAGAACAAATCCATGTCACAGAGAGGGCAGGAGGGACCCACATTGCTGAAGGTACAGCTGAGGATTTAGAACCTGGCACCTGCAAGGTGGAGGAAATTGCCTGCTTGTTGGGTTGCAGAACTGACACACCTAGAAAACTTTGGCTTCTTGTAAAGCCTCCTGTGAGAGACTTTATATTCTGTGACTCAGCTCCCATAACTGCTAAAGAGAACAGCAGTGTATTTGTCAATGTCAGGGGAGTTAGCGCATCAGTGCTGGAAAATTGCTGTGAGGTCTTTGGATGGACATTACCATGAAAAGCACTTTAGTCAAAGAATCATTGTAAAAAACACTTTTCCTGGTATCTTTCCATTTATAGATTAAAACAGATTTTTTAGTATTGTATTCAGCAGAATGAGCTAGTGTTGCTGCTAATTTAAAAGTGACTTGCAGTGTCTTTTCTGGTTTTGAGATTTAAAAAAATGCCTGCTTTGTTTTGCTTGTCAGTTCTTTTATTTTTTTAAAAAAGGAATATTTTTCTTTCTTTTTCAATTTCATTTTTGGGAGAGATGAGGTTAAACCTTGATGAAAATTTAAGGTTTTTTTCTAACATGGGCTTTTATCCTGTCAAGAAAAAAAAAAGAGACAGATTAGCAACACTTAAAAAAATAATTCTCATAGGGAAACAATGAAATGAGCATAAATATAGTTTCTGAATTATATTTTTTCTAATTATTTTAGGCTGTTGAAAATGTTACTATCAGTATTTACCCCAGCTGAAGCCAAATGTAGGTCTTGCAAGTAGTGGGAAAAGGCTCTTTTGTAAGAGGGGAGGTGAGACTGTCCCAACCAAAGGTGAGTGTGGACCAAAAGCTCACAGCCATTACAGTGAAACCCAGCCAAACTGCTTCAAAACATAAACATTTTGTGTCAAAATAAAATATTTACTTGAACTGGAGTAGAGTTAAAAGTTTTTGTGGTAAATGAAAACAAAAAGGAGCATCAGATCTGCTAATCCCCACCAGTGTTTTATTATGTAGGTTATGCATTAGCCACTAAAATATCTTTCCAGTATAAAACTTCTATTTCATTTCTAGGTGGGATGAATCCAAAATATAGTGAGTCTAGTGGGTTCAAACTAAGCTGCATTTAATATTGCCTGTCATGATACAAGCCTCAAGTGAGGCCTGTGCAACAAGATGTGAGAGTTCAGATATCTATGTATGTGATATAAACTTATGCTTCAGAGAATTCTGTTAAATTTAAGACCCAGATCTTAGTCACTTGATATACAACACATTAAAAAAAAAATCTGAATTCTAGTTCTACCTACATGCTGTTGCTGAAAAACCAGAAGGAAAAAGTGGTATGACACCTAGAGTACACCTATAATGATTTAATTTGCTGCAGAGTGATCCATCAGCAAAATGATAACTAGCCAACCCTTTTGTCAACGGAGCACTACAAAATTTATCATTTATGTTGGTAGGTAAACAAGGGAGTTAATGAACCAGAGACAAGCTGGTCATGATGGGCAAGAATTTAGGGATTCTGTATTATCTTCTCCCTTGTTCATCCTTTCATACCTGTGCTATTTTGATTTGGCACCAATTTTACTCCTGTTTTACACCCATCTTGCACTGCAAATAATTACACAAAGATGAAGGCAGTTGCAAATCAGGCTTGACATATTTCATAGAGCAAATTGCAGGAACCATAGTTAGGACTTCTTAGGTGCTTGTCCTGGTTTTACAGATCACTTTTTATTTGACCTTTGACAATTAAATTTTCTATGTTTCTGTTTATCTAACTGTACTACCTGCTGGCATGTTATTAGGTGCAATTTATCTATCATTCAATATGCTCTTGTAAAATATTTTAAGATGTCTGCTGAAAGAGACCAGGTGACTGCAAAATAAAAATTAGAAGGATAATTCACCTATTAAACTGGATTTGTTCTCTCTTTAATATACTGGGCTTTATTAACAGAATCTTATCCAAAGTTTTGAGCAAGTGGAGATGGAGAAAACCAGGGGAGGGTTATTATGATCATGGGTATTTAAAAAGACTAAAAATTTCAAGAAGTGTTTAATGGGTCTCTTTAGGCATGATATGACATTGAGCCTTTCAAAACAGCTTAAATAAATTAATATTTGCATTAATATTTATTATTCAGCAAGGTATTCTCAATATTTCAAACTTTCAAGCCAACCACGAAGAAAGAGACAGAACTTAAAAAAAGACCTGTAAATACTGGTAGTCAGAAAATACAATTTCCAAGCTTTCTTCATGCCTTTTAAATGAAAACTTCAGTCCTCTCAGAAGTAGAATTTGCAAGGTACTTTTCTGAGCTCATGCATTTCTGTGACTGTAAGGTTTAAGATTGCAAATCCTCACTTGAAGTAGGCAAAAAAAGCTTTTTGTTAGTGCTAGAAATTCTTTCTTGGAAAGAAAGAATTGCCTTCATAAAATTGAATTTTCTAAAGAGAATCGAATTTTCTAATGAAGATGATTATTTTTAGTCAGATAATTTTTTTGTCTAGACTACTCTGTAACAAACAACAAACCATAAATTCTGTCCAAAATAATAAACCCTAAAGTCTGAAGCTTCATTCACCAAAATCTATCCCTTACTTTCCTTACACCAGAGCAACGTGGGAGTGTTTTGCAATGGCTGTCCCAAAAAAGTGAGAGCAGCTGGAAAACGAAGCCCAAACTCACAAATGCCAAGAGAGACCAGAGCAGGATCTAGAGACATGCTGAATATTTGAAGCAAGGTTGCAGGTGTTAATGGAAGTCTTTTTTTTTTGTTCATTGCAAAACCATTATGAGACAGTCTGCTGGATAGGCTACACTATAAACAGATAGAGGAGGAAAAATGGATATGCAGCCATCAGGGATGGTAGCTGTAGGAGTTGAAAGAACTAATTTTTATACTGAAGAAATCGAGAAGTATGTACTGTACATAAAATGACTCTAGACATGATGTTAAAACTGCATATTTTTTCATTTAGAAATCAATCCTGCATGCTAAATTGCTGTGGTAACATAATTTCTTTCCTGATTAACAGGGCATTTCTCCCCCTGCAGAAATCACAGCACTGAAAAGACCCCGACTAACAAACCCTCTGCTTTTTGCAAAATTCTGTATTCTGAGATTTGAGGAACTTGCTGCTCCACCCAGGCAGAAGAGCTGGAGCCCTGCTCGGTGCCAGCTCAGGCTGCTGACCCAGCTTTTCTTCCGTGAGCACTGCAGCCCCTTTGCCTCCTACTCCCAGCCCAAGCTGCAACATAATAAGGTTATTTTCTCCTGCTGGCTGCAAAGAAAGAAAGCAATTGAAAGGGTGACGTACCTATGCTGAAATACTTGTGAAGGGCTGGTATATTATGGGATAGGAGGGTCATTACAGCACGTAGATTTAAGAAGATAATTAAACTGACGCAAAAGTGATTTTTGCACTTTGCTCATTCTCAAGCTGAAGGCACATCTTTATCTGTAGTTCTATCCTGGAAACATCATATTTTGTCTTTAACAGGGGTTTAATTTTATCTGATTTCCTGTAAGAGTTCTCAAGCCTAGCAGGTGAATGTCTGATTCTCTGCTACCTCCCACTATGGGTAGTCACTAAATTTTGAGAAAACTCCCCTTTGGTCTACCAGATCTAACCCTGCCATTCCCCTTTGTGGCAGAATTTTTGGCTGGAGTATGGGCACCACCTTATTTTTCATTCTGCAAGGCAGTGGAGGTTCAGACCACAGGTCAGGAGTCACAGTCATTTGCTGCTCTGTCCTCAGCATGGCATATCTTTATGTTTGTCATCTTTTTCCTCTAAACTGGGTGAAAACTCCATATGAACTTCTATTTAACCGTCACTAATTCTGGTTTAAGGGTTACAAGTCACAGTCTCTCATGCTTTCTTTGGGGATACAAGCTTTTGAGGGACAGGCAGTGATAAATACTGTCCTTAAAAGCTGGAAGTTTCTGAGTGTTGGTGCTGCCAGGCTGCCACATTCTTAGAGGTATCATCACATCCTGGTGGCTGATGATCCTGTCTTGAGTGATTAGCCTGCTGTGGGTGGTTGGACAGAGGCAATTTATTTTATTATATAGGTGTTCAATGTAGGAGAGAGTAGAGGCCTGAATTTCCATGAAATGAACGCACTTTTAACCCATCAGCTGACTCAGGATGAGGTAAATCTGGGGGTGGAACAGTGGAGCACAACACCAGGACTGGTGAGGTTTTTGTGCTCTGTCCAGGACCCCTCTCACAGGGTAACTCCAGCACAGGGGAAGCTGCTCTCCTGCTGGCTCACAATTCCCTTTCTATACACGACTCAGCTCATCATTATGCCAGGGTTTTTTATCAGCCAAGAAATTGTAGGAAGTAAAACCCTTTGAAAAACAAAAAATACTCATCAATAGTTTATACATTGGTTGTGGAATAAATTATTTGTGAGCATCACTGCACTGCTCTATTGGGAAGAGTTATAAGTCCCTGGCTTTGCTTACTAAGTCCTGGCCAAGCCTTCCATGGTCGTTTCCATTCTCTCTGGCATTTCCTTTTCCCATTGCTTTATTCATAAGGAGATGATTTTTATCGCTCTCTGCTCAGCAATAATGTGGTTCCTATCCTTCCTGCAAGAAGAAATTTCTTACTCTTTTTATTACATATAATCATTCTTTCCTTAATTTATATCATGTCATGTATTATTCAGTGACATCTCTTGGCTCTGATTACAGGTTCTATATAATCTTACACACTTCAAAAATGATTGTTTAAATTACAATAAAATAATATCCAGCTCATTTATCTGCTGAATTTGTCTTTCATTTGCAGTTATCGGGGCCAATGTTTTATACAAAAGAACTTTCTTGAGGAGCCTTGCAGAGAGGTGGAGCTAATGTACTGAGATTCCCTGAGAAAGAGAAGGAAACAGCCTTTCCTGTCCCCCGGGAAAGATGTTGTGGTTTGGAAAGAAATGGCACAGAATCTTCAATTCACTGGACACCTGAACCAGGATGCGTTGAAGACAGTGGAAGCACTGTCAAATGATGGTAAAATCTGACCTCAGCAGGTTTTAAAATTCTTCCAAAGGTGGAAAATTGAATGAAGCATCCTTCAGTTTCCTGCCTACAGAGAGATTCAGAGCTCATCCCAGGTGATACAGAAACTGCCTCAATTCCTCTGCTCTCCTCTGGTGGCCTGAGCCAGCAAGATCCGAGTGTGGTTGGTTTGGTTTGGTCTGAGATGGGAAGAAGACTCATGCAGGAGGTGAGACCAAGGGAGGGGACTTGCTTTTAGGAAGTGAAGAAATTAGGAGAGGCTTGAAAATCTGCTCTTCCTTGACCCTGATGAATTAATTTCCACACCTTTTCTTGAGATCACTGAAATTATCTGTGTTGTGGTATTTTCCCAATTCAGATAGAAATGACTTCTATTACTAGTTAAGTATTGTGGTAATGTTGTGAAAACCTTGTTGGGAATTGGGCCGCTGTGGTTTCAGCAGTGGACATGCACAGAGTACAGTATATCTGCTCCTTTTAACTCCTAGTTTCAGACAAATTTTCTGGTCTTTCTAGTTACCCTTTTCCTATGTATTAAGAATATCTCTGGTCCTCTCCTCCATCCCAGCTACCTGCTTTCTGTTGGAGAGAGAAAGAAATTCCTGCTGTGCTGTTGAACAAATAATAAGCTGCTGTGCAGTCATGCCTGGGCTAAACCCTGAAATAAAGCTACTGGAAGTGCTCAGGCTTTTCTCTTTCTTTGTGGAGACCCACTGACTCAAGGGAAGAGACCTAGGAGGGATTTTTCAGGATGCTGTTAGGACTGTGTACAGTTTATAGGAGTTACTGATCTAAGCTGGCTACTCGGTCAATACCCTGGCCTCATGGAATAATTAAAGATATCCCTATGAACTTACCTCATTTCCCAGACAGATCTATTTTTTTTCTTCCTCCTTCATATCCTTCCACCTCAGAAGAGGCTGCTGGATGCTCCTGTATCTGGAGCAGCCCCTCTGGCCCCCTCTATATTTTCTGGGAGCTATTTCATAGGGAAATTACTCCTTCATGCCTCAGCTTTCCTCCCAACCAGCTCCAAGTTCAGGTGCCTTGAAGTGAATGCAAATCCTGCCCAGGAATTCATGTTGTCTAACTTAATCTTCTCAAACTAGTGGTACATCTAGGTCCTGACCCACAGGACAGGCCAAATTGATACCCATATTTTGCAATTTGGGCCCCTTTCTAATGAATATTGTAAAAGCATAATGGCACATACCAAGGAGTGGGCATGTCTCTCCAAGGGTTGCTTCAATCTGCTACAAAGATGCTGCTGCTGTGTGATTTCTGGCCACAGGTCCAGATTTCAACTCCAGCTTTGTCACTTTTGCGGGAGAAGGAAGGTGCTAGGTGTCCATGCCCAGTCCATGATGAATCCCTTAGATTATCCCTTCTGCACTCACTTGGATTAGATGGGAGTTCAGCTGCAGTGGGTGATCCCTCCCCAGCTTGAGTTCCCAGGACGGAACAGAGACCACTTCTAACACTAAATCAATTCCCATTAGCAAAACTGCCTGCTGGAAACTTTTCTTTGCACTCCCAGTGCTGGAGAAAATAACAAGTTTCTTCCCCTCCTCACACAGACAGTTCCTATAGACTCTTTTATCAAATAAAAGCAGGGGATGGTTTTTTTTGTTGTTGCTTTTCGTTGAAGATTCCTGACTGAAAACCTGCAGTACCCACTCTCCTCTCTGGTTGAGATCCAGCACTGCAGAAACTCATTTTCACTATACTTCAGCTGAAAACTTTAGAGACTGCGGACAGGAGTTGGAGCAGTCTCTGGATGCTGATTCTTGTCAGGTTTATAGATGTATTCCTAAGCAAGTTGTTTCTGCTCTCTGCAGGATGTTGCCTCTATCTCTAAGGGCTAGGTTATGTAAAAATAATGGCAGAAGCTTGCCTTAACCTGGCAAAAAAATGGAACAACAATTGTTCAAAGAAATGCTGCCTTTTCAATCAATCCTCCTTCCTAATTAGTGGTGCTTAGTGGAGCTAATCTTTCAATAATAATGGAAGAAAAAAAAAAAGTAAAAACAATTTGGTTGATGATTGATGGAAGAAAACCTGAAAACATTATTAAAAGCACCAATCAGTTGTGTCTAGAGGGGGTTTAATAAAAAACATTTTCGATGGAAATCATAAGACAGGTTTTTCAATATGAATATAAACTTTAATGTAGTCTGGTGTGACTTGGGGAGAGAGGCTGCTCTCATCAGCTTTATTTTATGCACTGTCAAAAGTTACTGAGGGGCTCAGCAGGCCCTGTTGGAAAAAAAAGCATTTTACTGGGGGTATCCAAGTGTGCAGAGGAGCAGAGTGGGTCAAGTCAGCCATGAGATGTGGTTTTACAACACTAGGAATGAACACAAAGCTGAGCTGATACATTCTAGTACAAAGGCTGATTGTAGCTTATGATACATCTTTGGTTGGGCACTGTTCTTTTCATGCATCAGTGCTCATTAGTTCCAATCCTCATTTTGAGGGCTGATTACAAACTAGTCTGAAATTGTAGGCCGAAGGTAGCTTGCTGTAGGTAGCATTTCCTGGATTAAAATTCTCTTATTTTACTGCAATATTAACTCCAGCAAATAGCACAGGGGGATATGGTTTTTGCTACTGCCCTGCATTTGAGGAAACAGAGCTAATAAAACTCATGCACTTCTATCCCACAGTAGATATCGGCCTCAGCATGGAAATAGATATTAAGCCAGAAAAATAAGTTTCTTTCATCTAGGAGAAAAAAGCAAGAAAATTCAGAAAGCCTTTTCTAAGATGGTTAGATTGCTTCACTCTTATAATGTCTTAGGAAACATAATATTATTAAGAATACTCTAAAAATGTATGAGCTTATGCTCTTTAGTAGCTCCTTCTATCTTAACCTCACTTATTAGGAGGCATTAAAGGTTCCCTGAAAAACCCCAGAGAAGCCTCTGAAGTCTCTTACCTGGCCTGCATTGCAGTGGTGTGGCAAGGCCTGGCCAGTTAATGGTGGCAGCATGGATGCTGGAGTGAGGCTCAAAAGGAAATGAATCTGAACTATGCATTAAAGACAGAAGTTTTCATGTGCCCTTTCTCAGGCATAAAGAACTGGCGGGTGTTGGTTGCAAGTTCTCATTTTGCACTACTGTCCTTGAGTTTGAGGTTTTGACTGCATTCAGCTTTAACTATTTTAACACAGGTAAATGTAAATGCCCCTGTAGTTGTGAAACGTAATCTCATGTCACAGCCATGGTTCCTCTCTTTGTGAGCTGGGGCAGAAGCAAACTGATTGCAAGCAGCCTTTAAAATGAAATGTAATTAGATGGAAGTCACCATTTCAGAGCACTGCTGCTGACAGCTAGGGGATTAATTCTGCTCTTACTTATTAAGCATATGCTCCAGATTTTTGATATAATTTAAGTTGAAGATAATATTACATGACAGGCATCCCTTTAAACTTTTACAACTTCTTGGATCTCCTTCCAGTGTTAATTGTAATCCCAAGTGATGAGCCTACCCATTTAACACAAAGTCAGTGAATTGTTCTGCCTCTGGTGAAGAGGTTGCTGGGCGTGGGGAGTCATTCTGCTGCTCCTCTCCGTGTGTGCAGCCAAAGCTGGGTGAGGGACTCAGTCCTGCAGTCACTGGCATGAGCTCACTGGTCACAGGGAAAACAAAACCATCCTGTAAACTTCTTGGTCTTCCCCACTGCTCCAGTCTGCTGTTCCTGGTTGTTCCCCTTCCCCACTTATTGTGGAAGAAGTTTTGGAGCTTCCTCATCCCTCGGGACTGGGTCACCTGTCACCCTCACTGGCATTAGAGGTTGTGCTTATGAGCTGTAAAGACAAAGAGCATCTCTTAACAATGCAGCTTGCTGCTGCAACACCACGAGTGCTGAAGTCCTGGGTTTGGATTTTCAAAGGGCTGGGCAAGCCTTAAGGAAGCACAAAACTCATGTAAGCAGCTACTTGCCAGCAAAGTGCCCTCCATAGTGCTCATGGGGCCAGGACAAGCTGGGTGAGAGGGAGATGACAACATGGTTATTTTGCCAGGTGGATTTAGAGTTGTAGCTTCTGTTTCTCTTGAAAACACAACATGGCTGTTGGTTACTTTGCTCGGGGAGACTGGGGGCTCACAAGTGGCACCCAAGCCATGGCCTGCAGTGAACCACTGAGGCTGGGAGGTGCCAGTGGCAGGAGAGCAAGCATGGGGAAGCATCCACCCCTCTGTGGGCTGAGTGGTCTCCTGTGAGCAGCTCTTTGTCTATTTCCCCACATTTGTATAGCCGAAAATGGTAGTCATGCTAGTAAGCTGAGAGAGGGGTAATAAGGAACTTGAAGCAGGCAGCTGCATTATGAAAAGAAGCCTTGGCTTTCTCTCTCAGCAACATGCTCAGCTAGTTAATGCTGGTGTAGCTGCATTTCAGCTATGTAACCCACCTCCATATTGTATTATTAATTCCATAACAATTGTGTTGCTATTCTGTACCACGGATGAGGTTTTTAACTATTTCATTAGCTCAGTGGGAATGGTACACAGAAACAGTTGAATTCTGTAGGATTATAATGAGTCACAACACTCAAAGGAGCAAATTCCAGGATACCAGAACAAATTTGGACACTGCCAGCCTCCTCACAGCACAGGCTTCAGCTAAGATCACTCTGACTAAAATATGCAGCTAAGGCACAGCTGAACGTGACTCATAGGAAATAGTATGCTGACCTGAATACACATGCTGAGTACATGCTGTGGGTGGGCAGCTTAAACGCTTTGTAAAACCATTTCTTTTAGTCCTATTTTTTCCACCAAACGTGAAAACTGAGCTTTAATAATCTGAGTTTCCTCTCTGCCCTGCAAAAGCAATAAATATGCTGTCGTCCCCCCCTCCCCCCCCACACTCCCAGCACCATGGGTTTATCTGTTACAGATTTATGTAAAAAAGCTTCTGCCAAATCTGTTGCTGATGAGCAGTGGGAAGAATTTGCAGCTGGGAGATGTTGGAGGTGGTGTGAGGTAAGGGAGGGGCTTTGGGTGAAGTGATGGGCTGCCAGGGTGGATCTGCAAGGACTGCTACAGCTGGGTGGAGGCACAGGCAGGTCCCTACACAGACACACATGCTGCACTGGCCAAATGCTTAGTTTGAAATTATTTTTGTGTGTATTGTCGAAGGTAGATACAGACTGCTCAATGAAGTCACCAGTGCAAAAATGCAAATGTTGATAGGATTATAATGCCTGTTCGTTTACAATGGAAAAAAGTTCAGAATTCCTAATCCTTACTTTGAGTTAGAAAAGAGGCATACAGTGATGAAACTTCTTTTATTCATCCTCTCAGGTCCTAAGCAGCATGAGCAGTAGGCAGGCAGTGTTTACAGCCTCACATAGCAATTCCCACTGACTGCATTTGGGCACACGTTCCACTACAGGCAACACTTGCCTCTGTAAGGGGAATTCAGGGAAAAAGAGGAGCTTATGTTTTCTTGACATTAATGAGAGGGATCTGGCATTAACTGAAAGTAATTGACAACATTAGGGCAATGATAAAGGGCTGGCCTTGTTGCCAGAAAGACAGATTAGAGGGAGAGACTTTTTTTTTTGCATCCAAGAATTATTCCAGAGGCAAGGAAGTGCATTCCTTCTAAACCCATAGGGATATATAATGGATCTACTTAAAATTTCATATTGCTGCACAAAAACTTTCAGTCTCTGAAACAGTGAGCTCGTATTTTTTCCCACTGTGGAAGAACATAGATCAGGATTGTACTGGTCTATCAGTCTGCAGCTGAGCTCTTGCTAAAGAAAGTGAATCCATGAACGTATTACCATGACATAGTAAGTTATTGTGTGCCAGCTGAAATGTGCTAACTGGGAGAGGAGATTGCACCAATGGATGAAACATTTTATTTTTTAAGCATTTAAAAAATATTTTTATTTTGTGCGCGTGTGTGCGCTTTTGTGCTAAATACTAACAGAGCATTGCATTTTATGAAATGTAATTCATGGGTGTAGATGCTTATCAGTGGCATTTCTGCTGTGCTTGGGCATTTGATTATATTTCATTGATTGAACAATCCTAAATGTACATAGGACTGAAGGTAGTTGGGTGCCTCAAGACAAGGGCAGGACTGTGCAGCTGGGACTCCATCACTGTTTAAGTATGGTATGAGTGTATAGCAACAGGTTTACCTGAATTACTTGAATGAATACTTCAATTTAGAAAATACTTATATCTATGGACTCTATCTGTGTAGCTCATCTAAAGTCATCATGTTCATAACTATTTCTTAAAAATAGGAGTGAGGCACTTATACAGCTTTGGAATATAATATGCTTTGCTCTTAGCTTTCAACTTTTGAATCACTGAAAGTATGTGACTGATTTTAGAACAAAGACCAAATGAAAAACAGCGAGTCACTGGGATGAGATGGTATTTACCTCAGCAATCCAGAGGAATGTGGGGATAAAACAGCTCAGCTGCTAGCTGGGGTGTAAAGAACTCCTTGGTTTCTGCCAGTTTTTAGGAATTAAATAGGTTGCTGATTTTAAAGAGGACTAGGGAAAATCTGATGTCAAACATCTGTAGTGAACAGATCTGTTGAATCAGTAAAGAGTATAATCCATGGAAATAAAAATGAATACCATGTTTGGAGGATGTCACTCCACATCTTTTTAGTGGAAATGTGTGTCTCCTATTGGTATTCTTTGCATGTAGCTGCAGCAGATCTGCACTACGGATGGGATGGGATGGGATGGGATGGGATGGGATGGGATGGGATGGGATGGCTGCAGAGGACTTACAAGGAACATCTTGCCCAACAGTCTGACCCCTTCAGGGTGACCAAAAGTTAAAGCAGGTTGTTAAGGGCATTGTCCAAATGCGTCTTTAACAGTGATGGCTTGGGGCATCCACCACCTCTCCAGGAAACCTGTTTCATATTTTCACCACCCTCTCAGTAAAGAAATGCTTCTTAATGTCTCTAAAACAAGTCTAAACCTCCCCTGACAATACAGCTTTGAACCATTCCCACACATGCTGCCATTGGATACCAGGGGAAAGAGATCAGCACCTCTCTTTGTTGAGTTTCCCCAAGATTCCTTTAGAAGCCTAGGCATCCAAGGACAAGAAGGAAGGCAAAAAAGCAAATAGTTGTTTAAAAGATAGGTAACAGAGGGTTAAGGTAGTAAGTGTTCCCAGGGAAGAGAGATCCAGAATGCTTTGTGCCAAGATCTATGGCATTCAAAATATGAATTTATGAATTAATTTATGTATAACGCTCTGTAAAAGTGGCTGAATACAGACTGTTGACAAACTTGTACTGATAATACTAAATTCTTTAGAGTAGTAAAGATGAAAGCTGATTGTGCAGAACTGCATAAAAATATTGCATGTCTTGGAATTGGGCAGCAAAATAGGAAAAAAAGAAAATTTAATCTAAAATGGGACATATTGGAAATCAACAATCCTGACTTTATACATAAGAATGATGGACTAAGCTGGCCATTAGCACTCACCAATCTATGGAGGCTGCTGAGTACATGGAAATCATGTCAGGCTCTGAAAGTCTCTGAGCTGCAGATTGGTGGAGGCTGGAGGAGTGTTCAGGGTAAGTAGTTTATTCACCTCCCTGATAGACTTCACTTTAGGTGTCTGGTTCTGGTTGCCGTTGAGGACAGAATTTTGGCATCTGACCATCAGTCAGAGACAGGACTGTGGTTATTTCTATTTTCTTATGCTTTCAAAAATCTCCCTCTTTAATGTGTTTACTGTCTGAGCCACTGAGAAATACTTCTCACTTTGGAGAGAATTTAGAGGAAACAGAAAATATTATATTCAAATGTATTGGCTAAATTCAAACCACTTAATGGGTTTCTTTGTGTATGTCTAGAGAAAAAGAAAAATGAGATATATTGAACCTGTCATACTTAGAAAAGTACCACTGTTCTGAAAAAGTTCATGCATCCTTAGGTCAAGATACATGAAACTGAGTTATGGGTTTATTATACTCCAGTCGTGGCCATGAAAAGATTTATTTATAATTTAAATCATCCATCATAATGCTTGCTTATATTTTCCTCTTTTTAGAGTATAGTCATATAAGAACATATATTCAGTCTTAGTGGTGGGAAAAGATATTTTAAGGGAAAATACCATTCTGTATCTCAGATTCAACAAAAGAAAAGGAGTTTTGTCTGCTATTATTTCTCATTTTGATGTCAGACAACATAGTTAAAATGGAAAAAAGGAAATTTAAAAACCTGCATACTGCTTAACACCAAGGAATTTCTGGATATGCAAATGAGAACACCCATATGCAAATGTCACCAGAAAGTGCTTTGATAATTGCCAAAATGTATGTGCATTTTGGAGAGAATCATGCAATCATAGCATTGTATAGGCTGCAAGGGTATTTTGGAGATTGTATGATTCATCCTCCCTGCTAAAAAAGGGTGCAATTAAAAATTAAGACCAGGTCTTTCATGACCTTGTCCAGATGAGTTTTGAATATTTCCAAGGGTGGGGATCCCTTGAGCTTTCTGGACACTTGTTCCAGTGTCTGACCACTCTCATGGAGAATTGCTCTCCATATTAACTTGTGCCCATTTCTTCTTGCTTCTTTTCTTCCTTGACTAGAACTTGGTTCTTCTGCTATGTAGCCATCAGCTGTGGCAATGAGTACACCCCTTCTGGCCCTCCCTTCCCAGCCTGGACAGCTCCAGGTTCCAAGCCTCTCCCCAAATACCCTGTGATGGGTCCTCTGCCCATTGTGGTGCTCCCTCCACTGAACTGGAGTGTGTCAGGCTGCCTCTTCCCCTCCACACTACACCCCTCCCCTCCATCCCACCTACAAACCTGAACACAAAAATCTCAGTACAAGCTGAAATAGGAGTTTCATGCAAAATTTACTGAGCAGCAGCCTGGAGTAGCAACCCCTGCAATGTTTGACCTGTCTGCCTTGACGTGCAATTTTTGGCACTTATGTACTTGTTGAAAGATGGTGACAGACCGTATTTGTGAATGTAGTTTAAGCATAAAAACATGTGAATATTATGCAAAGATCATCTGGTCACTTAAAGGTAAAAGTCAGGAAGTATGAATGGATGTGACATATTTTCAAATCAGTTCAATGTCTACATGGCCACTTTTTTCAGAATGGCCTGTGCTGTTTTTGGGTTGCAATAAGGAGCAGGCTTCTAAGCCCCTTTGAAAAATGGGTCATCTTTCATACCCTATAAAAGACAATCTTCTTTTAACCTCAAGATCTAGAAACTAATGAGGATTTTCTTAGAACATTTATTTCTCAAATCCCTTTTATTGTTGCTTACTTGTGTGATAAAATTGTTTGAAAATCAGCCCTGGGCTTACTGAGGTGCTTAAGCATATGCCTAATGGAGAGAACATCCCAATGAAGCCGTCTAGTTCAATCTACTTAAAGTCAGGAATATGTTGGTGCTGTGGGAAGAATTGGTCTTCATCCTTCATATTTAACGAGAATAGGGATGTGTGCAGAAAAGACAGCCCTTTGCTTTTAAAATATTTGGGCTTTTTGTCCCTTGATATAGACATTTCCTCAGTCATAGCAGGATATTCCCTTCCAGGAGTGAAGTGCAGCATATTTTTTGCACGTACATTCAAGCAAGATTTCTTGTTTTGAATGTCACTTAATTTGTCAACTTTATTGCAGAATGGGGAAATGATGCTGAATGCAGCTGTCACCTTCAGTGCTTGGCCTTGGCAGATTTTCCAGCAAGAATGAGTTTTACAGCTTGTCTACCCTCCAGCCCCGTGTTATCTGGAACTGCTTTTTACCATTATAGCTGCTCAGCTGCAATTAAGAGGGCATCTGAGTATTTGGGAATTCTTTGGACCATTAGTTTGAGCAACTCTAATTACACTAGGAAAGTTTTTTGTTTTTTTTAATATTCTGTCCTTTTAATTACCTAGAAGCATTTATCTGAAAGGAAATTATCTGTTTTGTAGGGAAATTTTCTGTATTGTAAACCCAGTATTTCAGTGACACAACTGTAGCTTTTACCTAGAGCTGGACAAAATCCTTCAGCTTTGTGTCAGTAGACCATTTGTGAGAATTTCCACCATTTCATACAATTCTTAATGTTTCTCTGTTACTGTGGGTTTTTTTGTTTTGTTTTGTGTTTTTCATTTAAAGTTACTATGAAGTACTCATATTTGCATCAAATCAAAATACAGGCAAATGGACGCACATCCACAAAGCCAAGGATTTCACCTCTCCTCACCAATAAGTGAGGCTATATGAGTTAAAAGGAAATTCCTACTGTTCAGGAAAACCATCCTGCTTTTGATTTTTATTGCATTGGGTTTTTTTTGTATACTTCTGAGTGGTTTCTGTCCAAAGGAGAGGCTTTTGCTTTGATTTTGATGACTGTAAAGAGCATCTAAGCCTCCAAAAGACTACTTAGAGGAGCCTTCCCATTGACATCAAATAGCTTTGTATCCAGGGAGGTTCATTCTGAAGACACCAAAACCAATTCTGACTTTTTTTTTTCAAGTTCTGCATTGTAATGTTGATGTTTGCACCTTATCTGCTCTCTCCAAAATGTTTTTTCCTCAATTGAATTTAGAATTACTAATTTCTTAAGCTATAACAGATTAAATAAATAAATAAGATTGATACTCTAGAGTCACTTGTAGGAACCTTTTATCTTAGTATGCTTAGTAACTGAAAATATTGTCAATAAGGTTTCTAATAGATAATTTTACTGAGACTATTTAGTATGCATTTGAATACTATTTATTATAAGTTCTGAGTCTTAAAATCACAGGTTTCTGTTAGAAGTCATTAGCCTTTTACAAGAATGGCTTTTCTTGACAGTAGAATTTCCTGCAAGTCCTGAGTAATTTGTCACTGTTTCAGCGATAATGAAATTTGCAAAAGAGGTTCATTCTGTGCTTTCTCAATGCACAGCTTTCAGCCAGATATCATCTGGACAAAGTGTTAAATAAGTAGTATTATGAAAAAGAAGAAAAAAAACTTGGACAGCAAAAGCAAGTTGCTTCTGCTTATCATGGTGGTGGCAGCAGGGTGGCAGCCACTCACAGTCACTGTGGTTTTCTGCCACACCTGTAGAACACACTGGTGTTTGGAAAAGGAAGATCAAACATGCTTCTCACTATACCTGGGGCAGCTTTTCACAAGTCCTGTTCCTGGTCTGTCCTCCATGTCCTCCAACCTCTGTAGCAGTGCACAAATGCAGAGGAGAGTTTAGAGCTTAAAAGTAGACTGCAGTGATTTAAGAGGGATGTTTGTGTGTTGTGCTCTGGTGGCTGCAGACTCAACAGCTTTCCTGATGAACGGAACTATCACACAGAAGGATAGTTCTGCTCTGCCAGCTCCAGAATGAATGCCCAAAATAGTTCTGTGTTTTACTGGCTCCCATGTGTCTGGACAGCCAGCTGAGGCTGGTGACACAGACTGTAGCAGCAAGAACAAGGAAGAATGCAAAAGGATCTCTGCTTTCAGTACAGGGACAGCCCTAGTGCTTAGGAGTGACAGAGGATATGAAAGGCAGGCAGAGTTAGTCAGTAATTTACCTCACAAAGGTGTCATGTGTCCCAGGAAAACTCATGTCATGGACATATCTTAGATGGAAAAGGTGGGAGTTGGCTCTCCTTGCCAAGCCAGGAGACAGAAGGAAAGCTGGCATATTGCATCTCAGTGACAGGTCAGCTGGACTTGCTCCATCCAGGAGAAAGCCTGCGTTGTTTAGGTTTTGAAATGTGAAGAAAAAGTCCCGGGTCGTGGTTGTGTTGGGCAAAGAGAGCCTGAAATGCTCCTTCTTTCCTG
The DNA here is from genome assembly GCA_025920805.1 of Petroica traversi. Lineage (NCBI taxonomy): Eukaryota > Metazoa > Chordata > Aves > Passeriformes > Petroicidae > Petroica > Petroica traversi. The sequence goes on along the minus strand of JAHLSL010000057.1, from coordinate 13,182,827 downwards.
GGTCAGGGAGCTCATGCCCACCCATGAAACAGTGCACAATAACCAGAGCATGACCTGGATATCCCCTTGGTCCAGTCAGTGCCATGGGCTGCACCACTATGGGAACACCTGACATCCCGGACAATAGAATCACCCTAACCTGCATGGTGTGTGCTGCTGCCCAGACACTTTGACCTCTGCGCAAAGCATTGAGGTCAAACTTCAAAAAAGATCTTTGCTTGGAAAAGAATTAGTTTTTTTCCTTCCAGATAATTTTTATTGCTGAATCTTAACAATTGCAAGGCTATATGTATAATCTCAAACAGGCATTTGGGGAGCCACTTCATGTACTTCCATCATCCATTTTAGCATAAAATTCATTTTCTTCTGGAGTGCACCCCTCTGTCTCTGCTGACTTTGCACGAACAAAACCTGCTGAGTATATACCAGACTCCTGGACAGCTTCATGTGATGGATCTTATCTTGGAGTACTGGCTCTCACTTGGAAGAAAATGGTGACACAGCAGGCAGGAGCTGGAAAACATATAATACTGAGCTTGTCTGCAGCCTAACACATACAAATAAATATTCTCAGGACCTTTTCCATTTTGAGGAGGACTCACAGAGGATTTAGTCCCCTCAGTTGTTGCATGCTCTCAGCAGCAGTTAGGGTTTCTGTGCAGTGACAGGAGTACACAGCTCTCCTCAGGATTAGTCCTTTGTTGATCTCATGTTGCTTCTGATAAGTGAAAGCTTCTGTAGCAATGAACATCCAGAAAAGTTCAGAATTAATTTATAAGTAGGCAGAGCATAAAAGCACAATTCCAAGTGCAAGGCTTGTTGTTATGGCTGTAAACTAGCAGATAAAATATTAATCCTAACCACATGAAACCTATCTCACCAGAGGTGTAATTATTTCATATGTAAAAGTAACAGCTTTGGATATGTAAGGAAGTGCAAATTAGTTATAGGCAGATCATGCAAACTACAATGATGAATGCAGTCTGTGTCATGTCCAAGTCATTGCACTGGACCTGATGTTCATTTGTACAGCTCCTGTTGTTCCTGCCACATGAGACACATGACAACACGTGTGTTCTTCAATTCAGGCAGTGTGGAACAGTAACACACCCTTACATAAATCAACTTCCAAATGCCATCTACAAGGTAGGACAATGAAAGCAAAAGCATATTCACTTAAGGCAACTTGTCAAATAATGGGAAATTTCTAGGGATGAGAAAGGGCCCTTTTTGTAGGAAAAGGTGAACTGTGGATTTTTCAGCAACTTTTTCAATTTCTGCTCACAAATGCAACTTCTTCTATCCTTGTATAAGACTTATAACTTAATTAATTTGCAGAAGGATGAGAAATCACCCTACTTTGTTCCTTGCTTTGTAGCTTGCCCTCTCTCTTCTGGGTTTGAAAAGATGTAGAAGTGGTCTGTCAATAGGAATGAGTTCTTGTGTTGTATGTAGGGCAATTTTTAAAAAAATCTCTCTCTTTCTCTCCTTTTCTAGCTTTAACTTAATTTTGCCTGTCTTAACCAACTTAATGACAGGAGTATTAATCTACAGGCAGTCTTGTTCTATCTGAGTCTGCATTTATTTTCCTGCATAGATAAGGGAAATTGACCCCAAAATATCACAGTTTGAATCATGAGTATACAAGAGAAACTGGATGGGGAAGAAGGCAGCAAACTTCAGAGGCACAAAAGGCTACTGCAGAAAGCAAGGGAGCAGAACCTTTTCCAAGTGTAGCTCATAACCAGAAGTGTATGAGCTTAGCTTGTAGGAAGATGATAAGAAAACATTTCTAAACATAGACAAAATGAAAGACTGGGATACATTGCCTGGGGATTACATTATTTAGGATTTTTAAGAACAAATTAGATAGGCATCTGCTAATGATGAGATAGGTGTGGCTAAGTGGACATCAGGGTCTGAAGTCCTTCAAACCCAGTTCTTTGAGTTCTGTGATGTCAACCTTCCTTGCCATAGAAACATTACTAAATGGATAAGTCCAAATGAACAAAGCCTATTGACTGACATTTCCTTTGTGGAACAGTGGCCTCTTTTGTAACAGACAATAGAAACCAGGATGATGGAGATATGGAATTGCAGCGAGGGCTTGCTCAGTGTGGGCTCTCAGAGCTCCAGCTGGGGCTGATTTTGGTCCTTACAGCACCTTCTCAGCCCTGTGCCTGAGGGTTGGAGGATGAGGAATTACATGTACAGGTAAGTCCCATTTATCAAGCAGAGTGTTTACTGGCTATCAGTGAGCAGATCACCAAAATGTTTTTTTTTTTTTTTTTTCTGAGTTGGTTTGCATGTGGATTTTCTGCAGCTTAGATCTTATATTGCTCAACCAGCAGATCTGATAGAGGAAATCTGCACAATTAAGATGATAAATTTTTTGCGTCACCTGTCTTAAAGTATATAAAGTATATCTGTTCTGCCATGAATGATTGCTACAGATGATGAATCAGCAAGGATGGGTCCATGTTTAACACTTTGGTTTGTGATTTTTGTTATAATCTCTGACATGACTGATTATGCCATGGCCTAAAGCAATTTATTGAATTAATGAATTACTTACTAATACATGAGTATGATTAATTGAGATGCCTGTTTGGATCCTACTCTGCATAATGAAGCTTGAGCACTGACAGGTGCAGCCTCTGGGCCTGCACCTCTTCCGGGAAATGACAGGGAATCACAGGGATAATCCACACCAGCAAAGGCTGCAGGACTGTTACGAGAAAACTCTCACAGAGAAGGTAACAGGCACCTCTTAAGTCAGTGAAGATTTACGCCTTCCTACCATGTTGTCTGCCTTTTCCTTCTTCAGCTCTTACTCTTTTATGTATTTACTGATTTATTGTCAGCACTGCAATGACAAGCCAAAAATGGCAGTACTGGCCTGCCTCTGGAGGGCTGGTGTGAAAGCAGGAGTCACCTTCCTGGAAGTCAGATGCAGAAAAGAATGACCTTGACTCAACTCTGGTTGAGCTATAAATGCCCAACTGGAGTTTGTTCTTGAATATGGGTATTTTCAAGATGAATACATTAATGTTTCTGGGTATAAACAGCACTGGTCATCTGTTGGATGCTGACTCCTTCTGAGGTAAGTTCAAGCAGTGAGTGGCAGAAACCAAGAACACAAATATCAATAATATTCTGCCTGTGACATTGCTCACCCCAAGTATGCAACAGGAGACCTGGTGGCTGGATGGACAGAGGGGATGGCAAGGCTGCACATCCCAGAATGATCCCCATGGCATTCCTCCTTCCCAGCCCGACCTGCTGAGCCCAGGCTTTGCCACTGTGTGGGTGGCATGTGGCTGTGAATGAAAAGCCTTTGTCTGGCTAAATTGTCCCCTGCATTGTTCAGATGAACCATTCAGGAGATAACCCAAGAAAGTCAACAAACTGGGCTGTGTGGTAGTAAAATTGTAGGCTTGATAGTTTCCTTCTCAGAGGCGTAACTCAGACCTGCTTTGGTTGAGGTGAATGGTTTAGAGATGTTTGAAGGAAGATTCAGGTGTCTGCATGCTTTGTTTCTGCAGCTTCTGAGGACTGAAGAGGGAAAAATGGGGACAAAAGGCTGCCTGGCCTAATTCTTTGTGCCAGTGTGGAGGATGTGTGGATGGATCAGAGCTGTTTTGCTGAGGAGCCACGTTCTGATTATGAATAGAAAGCTGCCAAGCTTACTGCTCCACACAGCAAAATACCTTTTTCTACAAAATGGGCCTTTAGCACTTGTGACACAATCAAATGACTCTTTTCTAGTCCCTCATTACAATATCTTCAGTTTCACTTTTTCAAGTCAGCAAGGTAGCTCTGCTGGGGCTAACTCTGAGGGGAAGGATACCAGTAGAGCTGCTGGAAAGGCAATAGAGTGAGGCTTGTGTTCATGCAGCAAGGCATGTTTGGGGTGTTTTGTTTCAGTAGGAAACTAGAGTTTAATTTTTATTGAGAAAACCCCTCTCCTACTGAACATCTTTTCCTAGGGGGCTTCTGGTGCTTAAATGGCAGAGCCATTTTAAGCCTTCCCAAGTCTTTGCTCTTGATACTGCAGTTGTGGTTTTTGGATACAGCAATGCTTGTCTTGCCATGCTGGCAACACAGACCCACAAAACCTGTGTTTGAAACATGACAGTGTGTACAAAGCAGCTGGGAAGGCCCTTTCTGGCCAGGATCCCAGAGCTGAGCATGGTTCCCAGTGAATTGCACCAGCAGTTTCTGCTCAGAACTTTTTCTCCTATGCTGGCTGAATCTGCAGCCACAGCTCTGCAGGACTGAATGGCCTTCTAGTTCACCTGGCCTTTAAAGGAGAAGTGTGCTGACATGGGATTGGAAATGTCAGGGACAATTTGGAGTGTTCCTTGCTGAACTACTCCACATATTGTCCCTGAGGGCAGCTGGGATTCACTGAGAATAACTAAGCCTCAGATGTCTCTGTGATTCATGGTGGCTCTTTGGATTCCTGTCTAGATATCAGGACCAAAAATTCAGACTTTACAGCTGCTAATGAAATGATCTCTTGAGAGCAGCTTTGCACATAAGGGATGCTTATTTTGTGTGTAAAATTTGTAAGGCCATCATTAGCTTTTTTCTTGACCCTTATTCCCAGGATGGTGAAAGACAATTTCATTTGCAAATAGTAGATTTCAAGGTCTATGATTTGAAAAATCTTCTTGAAATGGTAATGCAAACATTGTGCACTGTCTCTGTGGCCCAGGGCTTGCACAGTAACTTCCTTATTGCATTATCAGCATTGAGTATTCTTCTCTTATACTCATTCCCCACAAAAGAGATATTGACAGAGGGATCCCTTTGAGTCTTTGAGTTTGCCTGACCGTGGAAAAGAGTAGAGATAGGTATTTGGAGAAGAACAGTGGGAATAATTATTTTTTCTATTGGCACGATGTATTGAACAACAGATTTTTTTCACCCTGAGCCATGTGAAATAGACATTGTGCAAACTTTTGCGCTGAACAAAAGATTCAGTTAGTCAGACAAAACAAAGTTAAAGGGTGTAATCTGGAGGAAAATGAGCAGAAAATGATAAACAGAGATGTGCAGTGGAGGAAGAAGACAGTCAACTTCATGAAGCACGTGGCCATCAATGTTTGCAGGGGCTTGTATGTCCTCTGAAATGGATATGTAGCTGAGTGTAATCACTTATTCTGTGTATGTGACCAAAGGGCTTGGTAAAAAAAGTTCAAAGTCCTAACATCCTTCAGTTTAAACAAAATATTGTGTTGTGTTATTAAGACTTTTAAATGTCCATAGTAAAACAGAAGTATCATTTGAACACGTGTTTTGTTATTTTCATATTTATAATTTGAGTGTTTTGCTTGTTGAACCATTGAATGACATGACATTTCATTGAATGATATAATATTTCACAATTTTGCCAAGCTCAAACATAGATCAAATTCATGGTATGGAGTTCAGGAAAGTACATGGGAGAGAATATGGAGAAGGAGAAAAGGAAAAATAAATGTTTGGGGACAGAGAGTTCTATAAGCTGAAAGACCTGTTTGAAGTATTGTTGGGCCCAGGTTTGAAGGCTGCATTGACAAGAAGGAGCCATTCTGGGACTTCTAGTAGGAAACTGTTGGATAGGAGTATGTAATTAGTCTGAATGAAGAGTGAAATTTCTGGATCATATTTCTGAAAAGCAATTGTGATAGGAATTAGGCTGTACTGGGACAGCCTCAAAAATGCCCTTCACATCAGAATTTCTGAGAAATTCATATTTCAGAAGCCAGGTGTTCCTAAAATGAGTGAAATTCAGTCATGCTGCCAGCGGCTCAGAACAGATGACATCCTTGTCAGATGTATTTCTGTCACCCAGCAGCTGTCTGGAACTCTAGTTAGAGGTTCCCTTCTGGGCTCTGGGTCTCCTGAGTCCACAGCAAGAAGCCTGGAATGCTGACCTGGCTCATTAGTCCTGAGCTGGAGAGCCTGGAAAGCATCACATCTTTTCTCCTGCAGCTTCTCCCCTCTGCAGTTTGTCTCAAGTCCTTTAATGGGAACCTGGCTAGCATTTGCCAGAAGTTCATCATCCTAAGATACTGCAGTCCAAGGCTTTGGCCCAGTGGGATGGCATTTACATTTGGAATGTTCTCTAGAGCACAGTCCTTGCATGTGGCACATTCCCAGCTTCTGAAGGGCATTCAGTGCTAAATTGCCACACAGGAGATTTGTGTGAGACAAAAGCTTCTCAGATCTACTGCTTGATCATGAAAAAACACTTATATGCATAAATAAAAATATACTAATTATGTTTTCTGGGGCTGCATTTCTCAAAATCAGGCATGGGTTCAAAGCATGCCTGGCACTGTGCTTTGCAGTAGTACTTGGTGGATCCTCATCCCACTGAAGCAGCTGATAAACTGCAGAAAAGCCACTGTAACGTGTAACTTGACCTACCTTAAAGTCAGCAAAAATGGCAAGAGGGAGGGAGACCTGAGGCTCCTCCAAAGGTGACTCCAAAGTTCCTTTGCTCTCCTGGGCCTTTCCTGAGCATTGTGCTTTTTCCAAGCTCTGAAGTGCAGCTATGCTTTAAAAGCCCTACAGAGCCGAAGGCATTTCTTCCCCTTGCTTTCATTGATTTTTCTTGACATGCTGATGTTGCTTTGCAGATAGAAGTGCTCTGCTGAGGCCTGGGTTGGAAGCAGGAGTGAGAGCCAGTGTCAGCCACAGCATCTGGACCAACTGCTTGAGAATCAAATTCACTTTTCATTCATGAGCGATCCTGCTGAGTGGGAAACTGGGATATATTACTTCCGACGGCTGCAGGATGGCTAAGCTATGAAATAACTTTCTGTATGAACAAATACTGTTAAAGATCAGAAAACCCAACAGAAACCAGGCTGCTCAGGCTTGCATTCAGATTTCTCCTTTCAGCTGTGCTCTTGCGCTGTTAAGAAGCTGACCAGTTTTCTGAGCAGCAAAATGTTTCTTCCCCTCTTCCCCTTTTACTCTGGACATGTGATTTGTAACAGGGTGGGTTTCAGGTGCTTCTCAGCTCAAGCTCTGTGCCCACCCTGCCCTGGCAGGTTCCATCATGGACCTCCTCATTGCCTGAGAGAATCCTGTTCCCTGCAGGCCAGGGGAGGATACCTGACTGAGGCAGTGAACAAGGTCCAATTGTCATCTGCACTGTGGCATTTATTCACAGAGCTCAGGATACCTGACTGTGAGAAACCCAAGATCAGATCTGCCAGCCCCACCAGTCTCACAAGCATCTGCGTCTTTTCAAAGCTTCATGGGAACCCTGTTATCAAAAAAAGAGCATTTCATCACAGCGCCTGATTGTGCTGCATAATGACAATATCCTATGCTGCAGGGAACTCCTTCCTAGACCTCTGTGAAGTGACTCAAGGAACTAAAAAGGTTATATTGCAAGCAGCTGGGGAATCACTGCCATCTGATAGCTCTGTAGCATCTGCACTGATTTTCTGTAGGACACTCAATCTCTGCAGGTAATCATGGAAAGAGACCTGGAAGAGAGGAAACAAGCTTAGCAGCAGTGTTAGCTTTCTGTGCGATCAGGTAAAACCCAAATGTGAAGAGTTAGGAGGAGGGGGGGAGCTGACACTCCTTTCTCTCCCTAGGTGTGCCATGTTTCAGGGGTGGGATGTGGTCCCTCAGCCAAGGGATGGTGCAAATCCAGCTACATTGGTTGAAAATCTGCAGTAACACACAGCATCCTTGAGAGCTGGCTCTCTGATTGCCCAAGCTGCCTAAACAACAGCACATTCTCTGGCTGGTTTGGCCCCTGCCCATGAGTGCCCTCTGAGAGGCTGCCCAGTCAGTTAATGAAACAGCTGGGAGCAGCAGCCATGTCCAAAAAGCAGCAGGGCTGTGATTGCACCAAGTTTGTCTCTGCACTTTAAGAAGGCCTCCACTGCTATTCTGGCAGGCTTTGCACCTTCAGACATCCCACCATGGCTTCACACCGTCCTTCAGGCATGGAGCAGAGGAACTCTGTCTTCATGGCACTGTGGAGGAACTCTCATTTCACACCAAACTTCACAGACACAGGTTTTGCACCAGCTTCTCTGGTGAGCTTATCTGCTTTTAATTCTTCTCATCCAAGTAAATCTGAATTTCCTATTTCCATAGTCATAATGGTCCAGTGTTTGCTTTTTATAGACCTATACTTAAAGACTGGAAGAAGTGGAGCATTTGAGTTGATGGATGGGAGTTCTCTCATGCTTGAGTCTTTTAATTCTAGAAAGTTTTCACTCCACCTTTACAAGGGCAAACTAATATTTTTCCACTGCCAGTGTCAAGCAAGTACAGCACCCCTTAGTGAATCTATAACTTGTGCAAAGACAATTGGGCTATTAGACAATTCATGGCACCCTTACAGTTGTTCTTCTCAATTTGTATGTAATACCTTTCTCAAATTTACACTGAAGATTTTCTTGGGGTCTTCTTTATGTTGCTATTTTGGGTAATGTGAGATGCTATTAGTAAGTAAAATGCCGAACATAAACTTAAAACATAAACACGGCTCATAAAGTGATGACGAGTTTTTATAGCTGCTTCTTTTAGGTGTGTTTGTTATGCTCTGAGCTCATCACCAAGTTCAGAGGAATTCAGAAACACAAAGCATCTTCTCGAGTGCAGTTTCTTTACATTTAATTTCATATATGCCATCTTCGTTTCCAATTGCCATAATTTCTGGCTTACAGCAATGCAGGAAAAGGGGGATTTTTCTCAATAGTCACCTATAATGTTTGCTTGTGAAACTTCTGTCCTCTCTGACTGCCAGTGCTGTATGTAGTACTCCAGGACTTTTTCTGAGAGCTACTGCTGTGTCCTGCTGGCTGTCCCTGCCAGGTACCTGTCCTTCTGTGGGGACAGCAGAAGACACTGGGGCTCAGGGTGACCCCTCCCTGCTGGATCCCAAGGACTGATTCAACACCTAACTCATTAATTTCCTTTTGTGCTGAGACATCCTTTGACTTGCAATTATAATTTATTGATAAGGGATGGATGCATATTAGCCTGGGACATATTTTGCTTAAGGTCTGTAAACAACAAGAACAGTTTTGCTCTTGAATTCCTGTTCTTTAAGAGGAACTCACAGGATAGTTTCTGTGTGGCAGTACTACATGTCATCCTCTATGGCCAAAGAACAGCTTGTTTTTGGAAGGTGAGTTACCAGAACCACTAAATCAATTCAAAATGCACCTACTGCTTCACTGATTGCAGCACCAGAAGGACACCTTGCAGCTTCTCCAGCCAAAGTGTGCTGCACCAGGTAGGGAGCTCAACTTGTTACCAGCTCCTCCTTCACTTGAAGTTATCAGACTGACCTTTTCATCACCTTTACTAGCAGACATTTGGCTGCCTGCTGCTGAGTCAGAAGCTGCTGTCTCAGCTGAGAATACCCTGCTTTGTGAGTCATGCACTGTCTCTACAGGCAAACTGTTTAAAGGGCATGGTTGAATGTTGGCTGTTCCTGTGCTCCTTGAGCATCATGCTGCCAAGTGGATTGAAAGGTGTCAGGAAATGTTGCATCACCTATAATTATTTTTCTGAGTACCCTTCTAAAGCAACTCTAGTGCCCTGTATTGATTAGCATTGCTCTGTGGTTCCAGTTCATATATGGGGTTGAGGAAATGGTGGGCAAGTCCTCCTTCCCAGCGGATCTTGTGATGGGTACACTGACGTGTCAGACAGTGAGTCATCACAAATTTGCTTGATATTGTTAGGTTAGTCTTCATTTTTCTAAGCCCTCCAAGTGGCCATAGCTGCTTCCTTGAGTGGCTGACTTCAGAGAAATGTCAAGATCCACAAATAAGCATCACACTGAAGTTAGGCCTGCCTGTTCCGTGCGTTAACTTCTGAGCTCTGCTACTCATTAGTAGTCAAAATGCAATAGCACTCAGTAATGGGAAAGGTCACATCTCTGTCAAATTGTTAGTGGAAACTTTTATGTCTAGAAATATATACCTGTGTATAAAATATATATGTGAGTATATGCACATACACTTATATATGCTTTATATATGTGTGTCTCTATGTAAGTGTATGAGTGCATAATCCTAATCATTCATGGCCAGGATGGATGTTTTACCTACCAAAATGAAATCAGAAATATTTTGTAAAGTCCATTGAAGCAAATAATTGATAAATTCATGATGTAACTTTCCAAAACTATGTAGAAGAAATGGTGAAGAATTTTATCATCAAATGAGCACATGTATTTCTTGGGCTGAGCTACTGTTGAACAAAGTGTGTTGCCTTCCATCTTGCAATTGCCAGGCATCTAATTTTTCAACACTATGTTTAATTATAAAAATTAGTCTGCTATAGCCTTTGCATTGAAGCCAGGTGATCAGCCTGCTGCCAATTACAGTGGTCTTTGTTCTAGCACTACACCTGACAAATTCAATTGCTAAAATGCTTTGTGTTTCTGCTAAGAAATACTGGCTCTTGCTTCAGGCTGTGACTTGCTGAATCAGATATCACAGGGATCTGGTCATGAATCTGGCTATAAATTCCTTCCTAGTTTGGTAAAGTTTGTTTTTGGTTTTTTTTTTCTCCTCTGGAGAAGGATTTTTTCCCAAATGCATACAACATTATGATGATTCATTTCTGTATTTCAAACAGAAACTGATAACATCTGTTGGCAACAGCAAGTGTTAACTGTGCATAAAAAGCCAAATATTTGCAAAAATATAAAAAGAATTCCAGTTCTTTGAAAAGTGTGAAGTATTTGTAGGAAGTTTTGCTGCTCAAATGTGAGACTTCTTTCCACAGTGGTACCTGAAAGAAGTAATCTGTACCTTATTCTAAGCTTATTTGGGATCCAACTGGTTCTTTCTATTCCGTCAAACATTCCTGGTAAGCCTTGTCTTTGTATGAAATACACTCTTGTCTCCTACAGCAGAAGCATTAGAAAATAGTAATGTGTTTAACTATACATCAGAGTCTGCTAAAATGGATGTTCTTCCCTGCTGTGAGGGGAACTGGCCATGAACCACGTGAGGAGTGGAGAGCAGCTTCAGGAGGACTTGTGGGGTGACTCTCTGGTGCCATGAGAGCAGCACAAGCCTGGAGGGAGAGCAGGAGAGGGGCTCTGCCTCTGCTCTGCCCCACTGCCTCCCTCCCTCTGGTGCCTCCCTGCACCTCCAAAAAGGGGGTGAGGCAGGGGAGGAAGGCTGTGAAGGATGGATGGCTTTCTGATTCCAAGCTTATCTTCAGTTTGCTGGAGTTTAAACTCAGTTACAAATGACCTCAGCTGTGCAAAGTGGCTGCTCAGAGCATGCAAGTTTGGACCCTGCTGCACGTTACCCTCTGGAGAAGAATTTACTGCCTCCTTCAGCTGTAGAGAGAGTTGGGCATATCCAAGGTTAGATGATACAAATGCCATTCAGAGATTTTTAAGCCTGCATAGTGAGTTATGGTTAGTAAAGTTGTGTCATGAAGTAGGGGCAGGGCAAAAGGTCTTGGCCAATAATCCTGCACTGGGCCTCTGACTCTTGTTTGGGACCTGGCACATCTTTTTTAAAAAAATCCAGCCTCTATTTAAAGACTGCAAGTGATGCAGACTGCAGTACTCCACACCCCTGAGTAAGCTGTTTCAGTGATTAATTACCTGCTCTGATAAAAATTCACACATAATTTCTAATCTGAATTTGTCTATGACTTCCCAGTGTTGGCTCTTGAATAGCTGGGAGAGAAAGAGACATGACATCCATCTGTGTCTCGGTGCAGCCCCTTGTAAATTGTGATCAAGCCACCTTTCAACCTCCTCTTGGATGAACTGAACAGATAAAGATGCCTTCCACTGGAAGGAATGTGTTTTTTTTTTTTTTTTTTTTTTTGTTTGTTTTTTTAATAGCTCCACTAATTTTTGAGGTTCTTTCTCCTGGGTTTTTAGCTCTGGTAAGGTGACTTGGACATATGCGGTAGACCTGCACATGCTTTTTTTTTTTTTTTCCCCAAGAACCCCCCTGATGGAGTAGTGGCCAGGTCCTTGCACGATCCTTTTGGGACTGAGGAGCCCAGCCCCTGAGCACACGGCCTGGCACTCCTCAGACCAATGGTTTTGACCTGTACAATCCCATGGAGATGGAGACAGATAGTTTTCCCTCCTGCTATGTGGGAATTAAGCATATTTCCTTTCCCCCCCCGCAGAATAGCTTCTCATGGACCGTTTGAAAAATTTGTTCCATTTCAGAAGACAAAACATTTCCCACAGTGCTGGTTTTGGTGGGTTCACACAGACATTTTCTCCATAGTGGTCATTGCTTATGGGTGGGAGAAACCTTCCTAAAGTCTTTCAGGACAGTGGAAAAATATTGTTAAGATCCTTGACATGCTCTTCAGGAATGTGGATGATGTGGACCAGCATATTTATGACTAATTGATGAAAATAGGAGTATCAATCCTTTTCACACTAAGGTTTCTTAAGTAATTGCCTGTCCTTACACAGACACCATCAACAAAATATGTCAGTTGCCTTTCTTTTTGACTGACAGGTACTTAGGTGGGGCAATAACCTTTCCTGTGATTTGGTGACTGTGAATTTAGTTGAAAATAGCCAAATGATAATTTTTTCTAATACATTTTAACTAAAACACACTTGAATCATGGTCCAGGCCTGGATGGTGGTGTAGTGTATGGGTTTGCACTGTTTTTCACTTGGCTTTGCCAGCAGTGGCCTGGAAGAACATGCTGGGCTCCTCAGCCAGCATGTGCTTATGCTGGGCTGTTCATGGCCATGTCAGGCTGCATTTTTACTGCTGTTGTGACCTAAGTTCAGCAGTTCCAAGGTGGAGGAGTGTGGCTGCAGGCTCCCCCACATCTGTGATGAGCATGTAACATGTTTCATGCAGAAAACAAACAATTTTGGAGCTGTCTCCTGGGCGAGTTCCTGCAGTAGACAGGTCTATGCACTGATATTAGCTCTTCTTTGACTCCTGGGAGGCATAAATACACAAGTGCCATATTAGCTTCAGTTTCATGTCGCTGATTATGCAAATTAGGCCCGAGTTAGTTTACATTTGGTAAGTAATTTGCACAGATCAATGAACATCAGGTGATAAACCCATGTGCTTTAATGCAGGTAGAAAACTGTCAGTCAGGCTGAGTGCCTTTACACAGCTGAGTTATTTCCAGGTTTAGCTTCTTGGTGTGCCCTAATCTCAATGGCTGCTGTGCTTTGGGCAAGCCAGGTAGTGCTTATTCATCCCTACCCTCCTTGCATCTTGGCCTTTCCAGTTTATTGGTCTGTGTCAAGTGTCTTGATGAAATTAGGAATGAGATGCATTGATTTAGGCTGATAAAATTAATTTGATTTTAGGCCTTTAAACAGTGCTATTAGGATAACAGTTAGATTCAAATCAGTGATTTGTAATTGTTAAGCTGGTTAATTTACTGGTGTTGTTTGGATCTAAGAGGTGTTTAGTCTGCTTATAAATACTTGAGTTTAAGGGTTTTGTTTTGTTTTTAGCTCAAGTATCCAGCCTTCCAGTAAGTGCTTCTTAAAAGTGGATTTTCTCTATTTTGAAGACCAGGAATAAGTTACCCAAAGACAGATTGACCTATTACTGGTGAGTTCCAGAGGACTTTCAAAAGAGCATTTGATATTGGCCTGATTTCTCTTGATTTGTCAAGCAGGCTATGGGTGAAGTGTTGATTTCATGTAGCAGAGCTGGATGCTTTTGCTCTGAAAGTCATTGTGACAGAGAGTGTTAGACTTGACCTGCCATGATGAAGCCCCGACTTCTGTTTCCAGGCAGGTGTGAAAAGCCCTCTGGTAACGCTTGCCAATTGCAAAATGTCAAAAGCTGCCTGGGGAAGAGGCAAATACTAATGTCCTGTTCTCCTGACTGGCAATTTGGTACCTAAGCCAAATGGTTTTCATTCCCTTGTCAGTGCCTGAGATTGTATCAGAGCCTTGCAGAGAGGTGACATGCCTGTCAAATGCACAAATCATGAAAGGTATGTGAAGTCTGACAGGCCTGTACTATAGAGGACCAGGAACTGATCATGTCACTGCTGAATTCACCCTGGGGTAATGGAGGAGGGACCTGTGGGCATGTTTGACCAGAGCCCTTCTGTAGTGTTTTAACATCATATCTTAGTGTCAGTGCACTGTTCATGGCTGTTTGTTGAAAATCCCCTTGAATCTCCTTACATGTGATAAGTGGGAACCAAATGGACAGGCTGGGGTTTTTTGCCACATTTTGGCTGAATTGATTTTTGTGTTGATTGCTAACTGGTCATGCCACCACAGGAGATTTTGTGTGCTGAATAGAATGGCTTTATTTATCCATGTTGGGTACAACTGTAGAGTTGCTAAACTTAGTTTTGGACTACTCATCTAGAAAAATGTTTTGCTTGGATAAACAGGTTCCTAAATGGCACTGCGAAGTCCACGATGAACAAAAAAGCAAGGTTTTAGAAAGAGATTTAAAAGACATTCTCATTCCAACTCCCCTGCTGTGAACCAGGTTGCTCAGAACCCCATCCAACTTGGCCTTGAACTTCCAGGGATGGGGCATCCACAGCTTCTCTGGGCAACCTCTTCCAGTGCCCCACCACCCTCACAGTAAAGAATTTCTTGCTAATATCTAATCTAAACCTACTCTCTCTCAGTCTAAAGCATTCCCTCCTACATTCTCCTCATGGGTATTTTCACAGCTTGCCTCTTTGCCCCTGCTTCTCTGTGGCATGTCAAGCTCTCTGTTTTGCTCAGATCCACTAAACAGTTTGAGGATTAGAAGTCAGAGTGTATTCTAGAGAAGTTGCATGGGCTGAGACCCAACTGAAGAATACAGGTATATGGGTTACTAAAATTTGCTGCTGGACATCTCAGAGTTGGATGAAGGCACTGCAGTATCTCCTCAAGGGGAGATGTGTTGCCACTGAAAAGGCTGACTGCAGAAGTTCAAAGTGCTTATTCCTTGCTCTGCAGCATGGAGTGAGGCACTGCTGTCAGTTCAGGGGAAGCCCATCACTGTTCTCATGGGCAGCTTTCTGCCCCTGCCATGCAGTCCTTGCTAGCTCCGCACAGCGGGAATTCTGTGCTGCAGTTCTGCCTTTCTGCTGTCCGTGTCCCTGCCAGTGTGTCTGCAGTGCCTCCTCTGGGCTCAGGGAGCTGTGTGCTATGGCACATGGCAGTGGCAGTTCTGAGGTGCTGGTACCGTCACAGTCCCTCTGGCCTGAATGCCAGCAGGATGTCTTATTTAATGCAGCTGAAATGCTGAGTGGTTGAGGAGCTGCTGTGTGCATCTTTGCTCTCTGCTGCATGTCTTGTTCAGCATACTTTTTGTTTCGTTGTTGTTTTGAAGCTCAGTCTCATGAATGGCTCTTAAAGTAAGTGGCAGTAAAAACAACTGATTACCCAACTCCTTTTGGGTAATCACGTTAAAGAAAGGAGATGGCATTGACTACAACTACTAAGTTATGGACTGGAGAGTAAATGAACTGTCAGTGACTGAGGACTTAGTCATGACCATTTCAAACCTCTTTAATTTCTTACCCCTTTCATCCTGGTGACCAGTGCATTCTGCTGACAAAGAACCAATTGGTTAAAGGCTTGGTGCCTCCACCTCTTCCCTTCTGGTGTGATGCACCCACACAGTTCTCACCCTGAACTGCTCTGGCAGAACTAGGACCAGGTTTATTCCTCATCCTCTCTTCTTACCTTATTCCTCCTAAAGTGCTTTCAGGCCTTCATCAGTCATCGTGAAGAAGGACACACACTCATGTTGTTGTGAGGTGAGAGATAAAAAAAAAGAAGGAAAAAAATCTTTCCAAGCTGTCTGCAGTTGGAGCTGACAGTGACAGCCAGTGACACAGAGTAGAGAATGTGTATTTGGTCAGCTGAGCCATTTTTCTGTGAATCACCTTCCCTTTTTCATTCAATCCCATTCTGCTCCAAGAAGCCATCAACAAGCTCAATAACTCAACAAAAACAAACCATATATCTGCTTGAGAACAGACCATTAAGTCTGTAGCATCCCACTTGTGAGCTGTAGAGCTATGGACTGCTTCCATGTAGTTAGGGATCCTGCCAAAGACTTTTCAGAAGTGACTAACGGTTCTGTGAGCATCAGTTTTTGGCACCTGAACACCCACCTCCTGAAAGTCTCATCCATTATACATGCTGCTACAGAGCAGGCAGCCCAGTCCTGCCTCATCAGGGCACTGCTCCTGTTTCCAGGGGGAGCAGATTAAGCCTTTATGCTTCTCCATCCTTGTGTTCACTGAGACTGTGCCATAAATAGCGTCACCCTAATGTGCAAACCCCCAGAATTTGTTTGGGTATCTCCATAATCTTTATGGTAAATCAAGTGTTAGGATTGTCTAAAATTAAGACAGACTTTCTGTTGGTTTTTTTTTTCCCTCTTCATCAGAACTGGCAAAATTTTAACTTGATGAGACTTGATGTAAAAAATATCCCTTCAAACAAGTTTATATGCATCTCTCCGTATTTTTTTTTTTTTTTCATAAATCTAGCCATTAGGAATAAAGGTAAGTGGGCTGGAGTAAACCAAAAAAATTTTCCCTGCTCATCTCTCTCACCAGAAAGCCAATGTTGTTTTGTACAGCCCTTTTTCTAAACAGCAGCACTGCTGGAACGGTTGGGAAATCCACTGCTGTGTTCAGGAGAGCCAGGAACTTCCCTCGGGTGTTTTGAACCCAATCCTGCAGATGCAAACTTTCTTTTGTGGCAGAAAGAAGACAAGAGTCTGGCCCAGCTGGGCTGCTTTTGGAGCTGCTGCTGTGGACAGGGGACCTGTTACTGGTGCTGCCACCCATGAGGACACAAACACCTCTGATTCCCCATGACCTGCAGCTCTCACATCCCTCTCCCTGGCACACATCTTTCACTCTGGCTTTTCTGTGGTAGGAGTGAACTTGTGGTGCATCCTCATTCCCTTGCAGGATGCAGTGCAGTTTTGCTCATACTGTCAGGATACTCTGAACCCTCTCTGCCTGATGTGAAATGCTGGGGCCTGGAAGTCCTGGTCCATTTTGCAGCAAAGTCAGTCTTGTGCTGCAAGAAGGTTGTTACATTAAGTAAAAGATCATCAGATATCTCAGAATGGACCTCTCCAGTTAGATCTCTTACATAAATTTAATGAGGAATGCCTGGTGGTTTTACAAAGCCAGTTGATAATTATCAGTTGAGCTTGACATTTCTGCTAATGGATTAATACAATTTATTGTACTGTGGAGAGGACTTTCTGCATAGAGAAGCCAATTTCACTTTTAGTTCTATGTGAAAGATAATACCCGCCATTATTTGTAGAGACATCTTAATTTAAAGTCACACACAATTTCAAATGCAATTCAAATTCTTGCAAATCTTTGCTCCTCTGCCTAATCAAAGCTATAGTTATTTACTTAGCTCCACAATTAAGCTGAAAGCATTTCTTCTCTGCAAAAGACTCACTGCCCTTTAGAGAGATAAGATTTGAGTTCTGACTACCATTAATTCTTCTTATAAACTCCCTCTGATTAAATACATTTGAAAAACACACACATTGCACTTTTTTTCCCCAGCTGCATATTTATTCTGCATGCTCTGGTTGCAGTTCATGTCTGGTCTCTCATCTCCCTTATGGAATGCTTTGCTGTTGCTTAATTCTGAACCTCCCTTCAGTACCGGGAGGAGATGAAAACTCTTCTAAAAGGTTAAAGTGTTGCCATACAATGAATTTTTTTTGTTACTGTTAGTGATATTAAGAAAGACCCCAAGCCTGATGGCTGCAAGGGAATTTTAAAGTTCAACTTAACTAAATTCAATTTTTCAGTGAGAAGAAGATTTTCATTGGAAGTGGATAAAAACCTGTCAGATAATTATAGAAAAAGTAGCTGTCCTATGCTCTTATTATATTATCTACTTATGCCAAGTGGTGAACTGCCCTTGCTGGGATCCCAAGGCTATTGAAAAGCAAAGTCCAAGAAGCCTCAGCGAAGCATAAAGTATATGGCTATTTTAAAATAATTGAAATTAAAGCATTAATGTTTTAAAAACCTCTATTAACCTTTGATATTCTAAGGTATCTTTACTAGGCTGTTAACACCAGGTGCATTTTTCTCTCGTTGGGCAGTTATTTTTGCATGAGTTTTCATTGTTGTCATGTTCAGATGCTGATTTTCTAAAATACAGTTATTTCCATGAAATTTGTGCTGGTTCACAATCCACAAGCTTTGTTGCACAAATTTGTGTGTAAGGAAAAATTTGATTTATGATACTTTAAAGAAAAATAAGCATACCTTTTCTGTTCACATACTGGGTTTTATTGCCTGAGTATGTCTACTAAATGGGCAGATTTACTTGACATTCCATGAAACAAGGCAACTGGGTAAAAAATGATGTCTTTGAGCCTACATGAAAAAAAACACCACCTTCTTTTTCTCTTGGAATTCCTGTAGAGAACGTGCTTGAATGAAACCTCTTGCCTATTTGTGTGTGAAGACACACCTTTTTCTGGGCAGTCCTGGCTCCTCCTGCTTGCCCTGCAAAGTTCTGTGATGAAACAGCACTGTTTTGAATGTGAGGTACACAATACAGGTGCACAGTGCTGGCAGAAGAGTTGATCCAAAAGAATATGCCTGTATAATTTAAAATAATCCTTTCAGCCAGATGTGGCTGGTTGGTCAGACATTCAACCCTTTGCTGTTTGTCCAAGAGAATATCTGTCTTGAGAGACATACACAGAACTATCCTGAATATCTGGCTTCCAGGACTGCAGTTTCTTATTTTGAGGGTGACAGATTATAAGGGACCCAGATATGAAGCCAGTTTTTTTTTCTCAGTAAAGAGGATTAACTAGAGGAATCAATGAATGAAATGAATGATGGATTTGCCATCCCTTGATATCTTCATAGTCAGTCTGAGTGCCCCTCTGAACAGTAATCAGAGATGGGTTGGTTGGCTCTGTGCTGGATAACTGGGTGACCCTCGGTTCTGTCTCTCAAGAATGGGCTGAGCAGAGCTGCTCCAAATGCCTCTTTTAGCCCTGAGATCCAGAAGATGAGGACAAGGCTCCCTACCGTCCGCTTTCTGGAGTGTCACTTTGCTGGCACAGTGCCACCAAAATCTCTGGGTGCCCAGGTGTTGGGGACAGCCCTGAGGCTCTCGGGCCAGGGAAGGGAAACGAGGCAGCCGTGCAGCTGTGGCTGCATGGATGAGTCCAGCATGGCTGTGTTGGCTCTCTCTGTGTAAGAAGCTGTGTCACCTTTCTTCATTGCCCTTCCAACTGCCTCCACTTCATGCTGTCCCTATCAGTGCCTTTTTGTCTTCTTGGTGTTTTCCGTTTTCTCCTTAATCATCCATTCTCCCAACTGACTCACCTTTCCCTTCCTGCACCTACCACACTCCAGGCATGTGACCTCACCACTTTCATTCTCCTGTTTCTGTCTGGATTATCTGGACTGTAGATTCCCTGGGGTCCTGATACTTTGAGGGTATTAGGGAGGGTTGTCTTTTAGGTGTGCCCCTGTGCCCCAGGGATGCATAGAAATATACAATATCTGATCTGTTTGCTCCAGTGTGGAGCGTGTGGGGGTAAATGTATGAAGTAGAGGTAGGTAGATCTCATTTATCTATATTAATGCTTGGTTATCTGCTCATTAATCCTTGATGCCATAGGTCCTGCTGTAGAAAGTGTGATTAATATAACAACAATAATAATTTGCAAAGATTTTTATTTTAGGGGGAAAAAGCAGCATCTAAAACTGATAGAAGTTATTGTTCACATAACAGGCTGAGAGTTACACTGAAATTAAAAATGTAATGAAAAGTTTCTTGACTCTGTACTGCTCTGTCTTTGCATTTTCTGAGGTCACAGTTTACACCTGAAGCCACCACCCTGAGAGGACTGTTTCCTCATGGCCATTCTGGCCTATTTGTCTAGCAATGAGGAAGGGAACAGTTTCAACACGATTCTGTGTCCTGCAAAATTTCCTTGCTGGAGCAAAAGGAGGGAGCAAGTTGTGCAGCATTACAAGCTGGAGTCCAGGGCTCCTTTTGCTGTAGCAGCCTGACCACGCTTTCTGCACCCAACAGGCAGAGAAAGAAAAACAGCATTGCTGGAGCTCCACAATCAGATCTCACCCCTGCCAGTCCTGGGAATAGGGATTCTGAAATGCTTTCTGAAGCACAGTGATGTTTCCCTGCTGCCAGCTTCAGCAAGAGGAGCAGCATGGGTCACTCTGGTGTGCAGGGCTCCTGAGGATGTGTGTGAACCCTTGCAGAGAGATGGGGGAGTGAGACAATCAGACGCGCCAGCAACAGTGGCTACGTTTCCTTTTCCTGTCAATGTCCCCAGACAACTGCAGTATTTTAATGTTAGCTATTCTGTCAAGAGTTTTTCCAACCTTAATATTTTTCAAGCTGTAGATTAGAGCCAGAATTTCTATTGTTTCTGAGACACTCCCAGACTATTTTCTATAGCAAATAGTGTATGTGTCTCCTGTGCTTTGGCCCCTTCCTATCCCACCTCTCTCCCTCTCCCCCCGGTCCCTTGGGTGCCAACTGGTTGTACAGCTGTGTTATCTCTCACTGAGTGGGGCAAGGGACTTGCTTTAGTCAGTTTGGAAAAATAATTGACTTTGGGCTCATGATTGGCACTGTGGTGGTGATCATGTTTGCCGATCAACTTTCTCTTCCAGAAAATGAATACTGTAGAAAAGATGTGTGGTTTTTTTTTTTTTTTAGCATTTCAAAATGTTGGTTAAAGAGAGAAAGAAAAGGGATTGGAGAAAAAAAAAAAGAAAATTACTGTCCTCACAATATACAAATTTTCTCTTGTAACGTTTGCAATGTGCTTTGGAAGCTGTGAGAATAATTGCCTTTTTCTAATCTGTTTGCCAAAGTGATGCAAGCTGTGCATGTCTTTTCTCCTGTGTTTCAGTGGCACGGGTGCCAGTGTAGCCCTCACTTCCTTAGCATTCACTTTTCATGCAGTATCCTTGATAATATTAACAGTGATGTGTGCAGCTCTGGAATACTCTTAAACTGTGGCAGGTAGGAGATGCATGTCTTTGGGAGAATCCAACTGCTGCTTTCTTATTTTGTGTTATTTATTTATTTATTTATTATTTTGGAAAAGCTCTTATCTCCATGTAGTATTAAACATATTTAATTTTTTAAATGGCAAAAATTCAAGAGAAGGTTTTGTTCAGATTCCTAGACAAATGCGGTTCTGACTCTGCAGTTGCTTGAACATGTGTATCCTGTTTGGGTACAGTGATATTAACAAACATTTTGAAGTTAGTGAAACTTTTTCTTCATAGGCAGTTGCAAACTGGGTAAATGGGTTTAGATTCTCAGAAGATTTTTGATGCATTCTATTTTTAAGCCTAAATAAAATCAGAATTCATGAACTGTAGAGGAAACAGGGGTACACACCAGCTAACTATAACTACCTATATTCAGACAGAAACTTGTGTCTCTGGGGTCTCTCCGTAGTCATTGGAGACTGAAGTATTATTCAAGAGATGTTTCACAGCACTTACTTAATATAGGCACTTTGGGGGACCCATTTTCTAATTCAGGTGCAAAAACTTAGGTGGAAGGAACAGCTCTTCCTGTTTTAACTCGTGGATGTAAGTCACCCAGAAGAAGGCTGCTGCCAAGTAAATTGATGACGGGAGTTCTAACAACACTGGTGGCTCCAACAAGGACCTCCCAACCCCCACATGATAATTAACCTCTCCATCTCCATCCTGCAACCTGAGCATGCTGGGCTGGCAGGGCTTTCATGAGCTGTGCTCTTTAATGCTGGAATGGCCCCCCCCAGACCCTGTGAGGGAAGGTGAGGAAGAAGAGTAAATGTTACCCGTGAAGGGAGGTGAGGAGCACCCCTTGGAAGTGCAGGTGAGGGGCAGGAGTGTGTGTAAGCTCAGAGCCCTGGCTCTGGCTGGTGTCTGTGGCTGTCCTGTGTGAAGTTTTCTCTAAAACGAGTAGGAAAATGCAGTCTGAGCACACCAACTTGCCCCAGTCTGCCCACAAAACCTGCCTGTGTGTCCCTGTCCCACTCCAGACAAACCCCTCCTGTGTGTCCC
>JAHLSL010000057.1:13101104-13160773 GCA_025920805.1 Petroica traversi | reverse complement strand
CAAACCCCTCCTGTGTGTCCCTGTCCCTCTCCAGACAAACCCCTCCTGTGTGTCCCTGTCCCTCTCCAGACAAGCCCCTCCTGAGTGTCCCTGTCCCACTGCATTGCTGGGTGGGGGCCGTATCCCAGGGGACACCTTCAGCACACTGAATGCCAGAGGTGCCAAGCAAAGAGATGACTTTGCTGTGCAACTGCAGATGTCTCTCATCCAGAGAGGGACAATCCTTAATGAGTTTGGTGTCCCTGTTACAGCCTCTGGTGGGAATCTTTTCGTAGCAGAAGAATATGGTGGCTGCTGTCGAGCTGCCATGGCAATGGCACTGGGGACTGAAACATGAGGGGCATGATGAAATTTATTTCTTAGTGCTGCAGACATGCAAATTAAGTCTTTTACTCTTGGAAGTCCCCTGAGCAGAACAGGCAGGACTCTGCGCCCAGCAGTGATCCTTGCTGCAGAGCAGAAGGTGAGTTGTATTTTTTTTTCTGTTTTCAGCCTCCCAAACTTTCATTTTTGTCAGCTGACTGTGAAAGGTGTTGGTTGTCTCTGAAGCAGCATGGGCAGGCTCATGCTGAAAGACTTTCTCCTATGAAAGGATGAGTGGGAGGACTGGCACAGAGTTGAGCTTGATTGGTATTGAGCGTCAGTTTTTCCTTGACAAGTTTTTGGCACATTTCTGATTACTTACCTCTTCTTGGTGCCAAGTCCTTGCAAGACATGTACTGAGTGTCCAGTGCCAAACAATCTTTTTAAATATTAATCACTAGGAAAGTATATAAATCCTGTGGCTCAAAAATTGTGTATGTGTAATTTGATCTAAATAAAACCAACTTCGTTCCATGCTTGGTTTCAATTTCTTGTTTTCTGTGGTTAAGAGCTTTCTGTTCCTCCCTATAAATGACTTATCCATGCAGACCTGATTATGGCTGGCCCTTGCTTGTGTGTAAACAGGTTCAATTCTGTCATTAACATCGTATGAAGGCCAGCTTAATTCCTGAGCTTTATGTTAGGAAGGAAGGCAGGAATGAGTGGAGCTGGAACAGCTGGATTGGGGCTTTCAGGGTCATGGGTGTGTTCTCCACAGGTAATTTCATGCTTCCACCCTGCCCCAGATGAATCTGACCCCACATAACAAAGGTGCATGAAGCCGTTTCTTTTTGGTAATATCAAAACAGAAGCAAGGATGTAAGGAAGGCCAGGAGTCTTTATTTTGATGCTGCTCTTAGGGGTGAGGTTTGATTGGATACCTGAGCAAACAGTATAGGACCACTTTTGGCCTTTCCTGTCTCAAACAAACAGCTTTCATGCTTCACTAGCCCTGGCCTGGACTCTCATCTGACTGGCTGGTGAATTGCTTTGCCTTCCTATACGGGCTTGTTAAAAAAAAAAGGAAGAAAAGGGAAAAAAAAAAAAGAAAATTATGCTTTCTTCTGTTTTTATATGTGAGGGAAGAGTCATCTTGTGAAATCCCACAGTGAGCCTTATAGTTGAGCAAGGTTTACTCTGGTCAGGTTCTATTATATGTTCTTCAAATCTTCAAGTCAAGTCTGGGGGAACAGTTCAGAGAAAATCTCAGCAGAGAAAACAAAAGATAAAAGGTTGAAATGGATAAGGTGGACCTTCCTACATTGGAAGGGAATGTATTCACTGGTTATGGCTGGCAAATAGAAGACACCAGTGTTTTTACTTTCTGTTTTCATTCAGATGAATCAGCTTTGACTCTCTAGTGCTCCTTGAGGATGAGACCTGAAGCAGGTGCTCCACGTGACCTGAGACAGCCCCAGTGGAGCAGGAGGAGAAATCAGCAAGTAACTGTCCCATTTTGGAGGTGGCTGAGCTGCTGCTCCCTGTTGTGAGCCATTAGCTCCAGGGCACTGCTCTGGTGCCTTCTCAGAACTGGGTGACAGGCACTAAGGCTTGAAAGTTTCAGGGCAATGGTGTATTGCCTGCACCAACAGTAGTGGAGAGATGTAAATTAGCAGCTCCTGTATTGCTTTTCATGTTTTTCCATTTTTCCTATTTCAAAGGCATTATTCAAATGTATTTCACACAGTTCCACATGCTCTTTGATGCCCTAGGATCCACTTCCTCTAGGGACACTACAGAAATCTCTAGCTTATTCCCTTTATTTCTGCTCTCTCTGATTATTTTGCCTGCAGATAATAAGTTTTTTTGGCCTCTGTGTGTGGGCAATGCCTCTCATAAGATGTGAAATAATTTCAGCCTAGTTCTGCAAGACAAGTGTAAATTATGTCAGTGAAAAAGAATATGGATCCCCCCACCTTTGTTGTCTGTGTTTGGATTCTGCCAAAAAAGTCTCAAAATTTCTCTTTAAGTTGGAGAAGTCATCCTTATTAAAACCTGCCTTTTTCCTATTGACCTATAAGACCCATCTGGGAATTTCACATCAGTTCACCTTGGTGTTGTAAGAGAAGCTACTGCTTTCAGAGAAAGCACTTGTTTTCAACTTTCAAAATCTGCACATATTGAAATTAATTTTTGGTTTGGCCTTAGAATAAAATCCAGGATTTTCAAAATGTCACCTTTCAAAAAATTTGGGGTGGAACAGTGTCTAAATTTTTAATTTCTAAGCCCAGAAGTATATTTTTTTGGTTTTTCCCTCTATTTGGTACTTAATTTGTACTTTGTTTTGATAAATTTCATTATTTTGTGACTTGCCAATAGTGGCAGTGAAATATTATGTCAATTTGTTGTAATGTCAGGATAACATCACAGGTGTACCTATATGGGACTGAAAATACAAAATATAGTTTCAACTACGAATTATAATTCAAGTGTTTAATTTTAAAATGGTGCCTGGAAATTCATATACAAAAAACATGTTTGGTGGGTGGTCTTATCTGTGGATTTTTGGTTTTTTTTTTTTTGGGTTTTTTTTTTTTTTTGTTATGGACACTCCTAAGTTTTGCTTTTCACTGATAAGCCAAAGAAAAGTGCAGATAAGTGACAATAACGCACATCTATTTTGAGCAAAATTTGACTGGCTCTTTCCAGCCAGCCCATGCAATAGGTAACTCTACACTTTTATTTAGCTCTGTACAGTTACTAAAGCTACTATAATAGCAAGGTGAGTCTTTCAATTTGTAGTTACCACGATGGGATAAGAATTCCAAAGTAATTCACTGTAGAAATGCAGGTGTCCTATTTGTTGCTGAGAAATTTATCCTGATTTCTGTGACTAATTTATCCTGATTTTTGTGTCTGTTTAGTGGGCATAACTCACGTTCTGGCTGCAAAGGGAACTTGAGGCTGCTGAGATGATGGAGTCCTCTAATACTGTGGATCAGCAGTGGGATGCAGCTGTTCTGAGTGGAAACCCAGGAGCAGACCGTGTCATATCGTATTTAGGTCTGCAGAGCTGTTCTTTTCTTTGGGACTGACACAGTGTGTAAATGGAATAATTGTTAAAAAAACTTCAGAGTGCCATGCTGAGTCTAAGGAGCATTACTTTGGTGCTAAATTTAGCTATATCTGAGGGTATGAAGGGGAAAAAGAAGTGGAATTAGTCAGAGTAATGTCAGTTTCGGGTTAAATCCAAGGGAAATTCAGTGAAGCATTTCTGTAGCTTCGTGTTTTCCAAAGGCTGTACACTACTTCTTTGGATAAGTATTGTAATTCTTTGACATCTCAGGACTCAGAATCAAATTTAAAGGATCTACCATCCATTCATCTCCACCGCAGAAGACATTTCCCTTCCTGACACCCTTCAGCTTCCTGACCCTGCACCACGATTACAGGATTGCAGACTGAGTCAGTTCCCTGGGAAGAGTGGTGGCCATTGAAGCTGCTGGCAGGAGGAGAGGAG
Organism: Petroica traversi; assembly: GCA_025920805.1. Taxonomy (NCBI): domain Eukaryota; kingdom Metazoa; phylum Chordata; class Aves; order Passeriformes; family Petroicidae; genus Petroica; species Petroica traversi. Next base: position 13,156,950 of record JAHLSL010000057.1, on the reverse strand, counting down.
CTGGGAGTTTTGGGAGCAGTTGTCAGTCTCTGCCTCCATGCCACATGCTGGGGATGGCCATGGCTTTCAGAGGGCTGGAGCCAGAGCCTTCAATGGGTTCCCCAGCCTCAAAGAGTCCAAGGCTGCAGGGAGAAATCTCCCTTCTCCCAGCAACGTGAAGTCAGGGAAGAGATAAACCACCCCCTCCTCCGCCCCCTCCAAGCAGGCCAAGTGCTGACCTCTTTCATGTCTCTGATGTCTTATCACATTTCAGATGCTGTCACTACACCCAGCTGGGATATTTTCACTGGAAATACCTACAGAGATGTGAGAACAGTTTTGGTAAAAAACAAATATCCAGAACTCGGCCTCCTTTGCATTGCAATGTGATGGGATTTGGAAAGAGTAAAAAGATGTGTGAAAGAAAGAGCTTGTTTATGCAGGAAGCTGCTGTGAAACAGGACAAACCAGGCTTCATAGCTCTGTGCTGCTGTGCTTGAGCTGTTTCCAGTATTGGAGTTAGTCATTTGGAAACTACCAGCAGTGTAAAATAACGTCCTTTCTGCTGGGGCTTTCTGAGCAAACCAGAGCTCTTACCAGAGCTGCCACGAGACAGGCAGGCAGCACCAGTCCCCAGCCACTGCATGTGGTACTACAGATTTCCTCACCCCTTTTGCCAATGCCTATTCAGTTAAAAGTTATTTATCTTTGCTGTACTACATGTTTGGAGTACATGTGTGCCCAAACTTTGCAATTCATTTGCAGCTTATAATGATTCAGGGTGGGAATATTCCTGTATATCCACAGAATGCGATTATAGTCCCTGATAAAGGAGGCAGATTGAGCTAGGGCTGTGCAGATGGAAGCTTGTTTGCACCTATTGGTGTATCTGCATCCTTTAGAAGGGGCTTTCTGTGGACAAGGGTCTGCCAAAAAGGCCTGTTGGCCACAGCTGGGTGCACTGGCTGCTCTCAGGAGCAGTGCCCCACGAGGAAAGATGTACACTGCAATGTGTATGGGGGCTTCCTTCAGCCACCATGGCTCTTCCACTTGCTTTCCCTGATTGTTCAGAGCATTGTGAAAGGCAAGTGCTGACTGTCTAAGTAGACACTTAATAGAAAATAGTCTTATCTCCATAGATGTCTCTTTGTCTCTTCCATTTGCACTCTTTCCAATGTCTTCCCATCACTTTGTGGCCCTGTCAGGCACACAGTGTGATAAGAGTATCCATGCTCTTACCCTTGGGACCTAACTAACTTCTTTCAGGCATGTGGGCACATCCCACATTTGCCACAGGAGAAGACTGTGTGCCTGCCGGTCACCTGAAGCACCCCACAAGCTCTAAAGCCCCTCCAGAGCCCACCCAGAGCAGGTGGTGTTTGCTGGTCATGGCAAGGTGAGCTCTGTGCCCACCTTGCAGTGGCAAATGGATGGAGAGCTCAGGGATGGCTACTGGCTGACTGTGTGTCAGTGCTCTCCCAAACCACCCCCAAACCACTGTCTTCCAGACACCAGGTATGGAGTTATGGCTTCCAGAGATGCTGGCCAGGAGATGGTTACACCAGAGAGCTTGCAGACATCAGTGGGACCAAGGACACTTCTTCAGAAAGACGGAGCAGCTGAATAAGTAAAATACATTTTTTTGTAATACAAAATTGCTTTCCTTCTCCAGGTGGTTGAATGTCTTTCAAAGAAGCTTTGGTCTTTGTCTAAACCTTGCAAACCTGGTAGAAACCAGATCAAAATGCTGTGTTGCACTTGAGAAGCAAGTCAGCAGCAGCACTGGTATCTGCCCTCTTACTGCAGCAGTTTCTGCAGGAAGAATAAATAATACTTACCAGATTTATATGTCTGTCTCTAAGGAATTCTGGAAATGCCTTCAGAAATACCTGTCCCTGTTTCAATTATCTCTGTTCAGCAAGTAGCACTGTTGCCACTCAGTGGGGTCTGAAACATTAATGACATTTGCCAGCAGGGGCCCAGATGGATAAGATAAAGTAGAAAGAACTGGTTTAGTGATAGAAGAAAGCATTTAAAAATATCAAAGTTATGCTAAGTTTTTAAATTCCATTAGTTAATTTGACAGTTCACTTAACAAAAGTTAATCAGGTTTTAAAACTAACTCTTCTCTCTAATTAAAAACACTTAATATTATATTGGTATACTTATTTAAACCTCACGGCTATCTTTCAGTTTTGAAACTGTAAATTTAACCTTTGATATTGAACTAAGATCCTCACCATTTAAAAAATGGCTTTATAACACAGCTCTTAGATGTGCTGTGTAATTAATATTCTTGAATGGACATGACCTTAGATTTATCTGTGAACCTGAAGAAGATCTTTCAGGGAGCTGCAATTGAGACAAATTACTCATCCTATATTTTTTGAACTTGAATGGGGTTTCTAATAGACTCTCCCAAGTTTCACTTTGTGTTAAGATTTTGGAAGAGAAGTTATTTATCTGTTTTCTCAACTGAAAGTGATCCTACTGCATGCTGCCCTAGCTGATCTCCTGCAGCCAGGATGTAATACCAGAAGTATGTTGACTGTACTCTGTTTACTAACACGAAACTAACAGTTATTGTAAGTTTGTTCTTGCTCTTATCCCCTCTCCCCACAGGGAGGATTGTTTGAGCAATTAACTTTTTAAATTACAGCAGTTTTTTTTTCTCTTTTTTTCTACAGGTACCTGTCACTTGGTTCTTAGGGAAAGGAAAATTATGATTGCAGACTTGCACCTTGCAGTAGAAGCCTAATTTGCTGAGCTTTTCAAGGTTTAAGGGTCTTGGAGGCCCTACTCACACATAAAACCAAATTGAAAAAAAATCCCTAATCTCCACATAAGTCAGTCCTTGTCCTTGTGCAACAAGCTGTGCCTAGGAGTTGAGTTTCCTGACCTAACAGGGGCAATCAAGTCTTGAACTTGACTGTGCAAAATACTGGTCCTGTGCTTGTAGGGAAGGGCACAAGTTGTAGATGCTCAGTGTTTAACAGGGTGAATTCTTACTGCTTTTAATGCAGCTGCCCGTGTAGTTGCCTATTTTTCTCCCCCCCCCCGCCTAGTTTTAAAGGCTTTCTATCTCAGTATCTCATAAATACATGATTAATAAATCACAGTCTTTACACTGAATTCTCCTGAATTACTGTGGAGAACAAAACATACTGATTTTTTTGCTGCTGCCCAGAGGAGGGCCCAGAGCCATCCCATCCTGTGGCACTGCTCACCTCCTCACAGAGGATGGGAAAACAGAGGTGGACATGCAGGCTCCTGCAGTTCTATCCAAAGCAAGGAGACTGAAGGAAAGGAGCATCTGGCAGCACTAACCTGAGATGTGCAGTCACTGCTTGCTGGCCATTTCATTCCTGACTTGACAATAAACCCATCCTGAATTTACTTAGGCTTGGCGCTGAATTGTTAATGAGCTTGTTGGCGTGAAGTTAAAAAGATTTGAAAAGGTGACACATGGACTAAGGAACGATAAGGACAGGATGCCTCTCACTCACAGAAATACCAGGAGATGGTTATAACACTCAGCAATGACATGAGATTTCTTGAAAACATGCAGCATCTGCAATGGGGGTCAGGATAATACAGCCCAGGGAAACCTCTCCTTCCATCCTGTTATTTCACAACGTCAGCTCACAAGAGGAATGTGGTTGGAAACAAGCCAACTTCTGGAAGTCCTGAAGTTGCCTTGGCTCCGAGATCTCTGGAAGACTTCTTTGCTTAGATATCTTTTCTCCATGGAAATGTAAACACCCCTTTTTATTTTATTTTTTTTTTTAGAATCATTTCAGTCATTTGAACAGTAGATATGCATTCAGATAAAAATAGTAAAGCAAAAGGCTGTGTTCTTGATTATTTACTGGCAACAAAGTTACAGTAGAGAAAAATGAAGAAATAAATAAATGCAAACTTCAAATGTACTTCACACCTACAATTGCTCCATCTGTCACACAGGATTTCTTTGTGAAAGCTGAAGAGACATTTCTGTTCTTGATTCAGAACAGTTCCTTGGGTGGGGCTTCTCTGTGGCCCACCCCCTTACGCTGCAGTCAGAATTGTTGTTGTCTCTGCTGCTGAGTGCAGGTGAGGAGCAAATAATTCCCAAAAAACTTCTGAACCTCTGTAAGGAGATCACAGTTGCCTGTCTCAAGCACTGTTAAAATCACAGAAGGATTTTGCCCTGATATAAACACAGAATGGCTCTAACTCCAGGCCTGGTGAGGCACATCCTGGATAATGAATCCAGACAAAAATTCCCCAATTGTGCCAAAACGAGTGGAGGGAAAACTGGCCCATTGCACACTGACAGTCAAAGATCACTCCAAGGTATGGGACAGATGGCATCCGTGACCACCAAAGTGTCCCATGGGCCATGAATGTGCCTTTGGATTCCTGAAACTTGGACTGTCAGTTAAGGCACTTGATGGGAACTTGAAATAAGATCAAAGTGCAGTGCCATTGTCTGCGTGTTGTCTCAGGGCTAGAGGGGAGCTAAGGAAGCTGGCGACAGGAATGCATCACTGCAAAGGATCCTCAAGGGAGGACAGCTCAGCCACTGTGCTGAGGACATCTCCTGCTGGCTGGAGGTGCTTCTGGCAGAGGGAGATCCTGCACAACACATGGAATCAAAAAACCCACAGAGTCAAAAGAAGAGAAGACTGAGTGTGGGACTGATCATCATCAGAAACAACGGAATCATTTAACTAAGAGAATCAGAGAACTGTACATAAGGAACATTAACTCCTTTTTTTCTTGATAAAACATATAAGTAGTCAAAAGTTTTGAAACCTTGGGAAGTTTTGCAACCTTGGAAAACCCATCACTGAGAAGACCAGCATGAAGAAGGACAATGGGACACTGCTGGACCCATGGGTGGTGGTATCTTTCTACTTAATCCGTCTTTCTCTCCCTGCCTCTCTCTCCCCCTCCATCTTTTCTATTTCTTTCTCCCTCTCTCTACCTCACATTTATGGGTAAATAAAATCTGTACTATTGACTTCAGCCTATGGTCTTGTTTGTACATTAATTTGGGTGGAGGCATCTCTCTAATAAATGGGTCGTAACACCCTCATCCACCCTCTGGTTTATTTTGTTTCAAATTTCAGATATTTTAGCGTAAACTGCTCAGTACTTAAGATATATAAAGAAACTTTGCAGTGCTTATTTTTCACACTTACCCCTTCCTCAATTGCAACGTGGCTGTGCATCTATAGTGTAACATTTGTCCTAAGGCTTCTCAGACAGGGTTGGGTTTTCTTTTGAAGAAAGTTGAGATTTGTTTTTTTTCCCTTAACCTTTTATGATACTCAGTTTAACACAGATGCAAGGGATAGGGGGCATGGGACAAGTACCAGTCTCCAGTGATGTTAAGTTTAAGAGATGTGTTTTATTAAAATCTAAAGTGGCTCAATAATATATTATTTGTATCCATATTATTGATGAGATTTAGATCTTGCAGATAAATTTTGTTCTTTATGATGATGCCAGATCCCAGTACCTTTGTGATGCTATCCTATTATTACAGATATTTCTGGCCAAAAAAAATATTTTTAGCCTTTGGCTCTGGACCTTAGAGGAAAACAAACATTGTTCTGAACTTCAGCTAGAGATCCTGATCACCACTAAAACTTTTATTTGGTTTTCTTGCCTATGTCTACATGGCTTCCTACTGTACTATATTCTGCTATATCTGTAGTTCTGTAAAAAGAAATTTACCAATGAAGTCACCGTAACTTTGCTAATTAATACATATTCACACCATCTTTAAGAGCTGCTAGTAAATTTTTATTCCTCCAGCACATAAATTTGCCACACTCTTTGTAGTTCCTTTCCAAAATGGCTCAGACATCTCGCTTACAACTCACTTACAATCACCCTTCCAGGCTAGTTAAGGTAAGACATTTCAAGATATGATTCATCGTGATATATATGAGATTATGCTTTCAAATTTATCCTTGGCTCTGTCTCTTAACATTTTAACTAAATGCTGAGCTGACAGCTGGTGTCAATGCACAAGCTTTGCATTTTTCCTTGCTTTTATGAGACTTTACAAGATCTCTGCAATAGTAATAGTATTTTCCTCAAAAAAAAAAGAGAAAAGTGTTCTATGAGAGAAGGTGATGGAAAAAATAGTATGTTCCTGAGGGGTCAAAAATTAAACGTTGATTAAAAAAGGGTCTGATATGCCATGTAGACCATTCTGCACAAATTAATTGCTACTTATTTGTCAGAAATAATCCTGCACATTGGAGAATAAAGCCATGATTTGGGAAAAGCTGGAGAGATAGGTTATCTGATTATGGCATAATTCCTTGCAGGAGGAAGTACTAAGACAGTTTTAGTATACATGTGCTCCCAGAAATTCTGACCCTATTAATAACACATTAAAAAAGAGAAAAATATTAAAATTTTAAAAAACCCACACAATAATTTGGAGACAAAATATCTCTTAGAACAGCAGTTCTGATATTATTAATAAGTGATTACATCTTGGAGAGGGACAAATATACAGAAAAATCAATGCTAATTCATTTGGATCACTCAACAACATTAAATATGATAGACTACAAATCCATGCTGGCTTCCTTGTAGCTCTGCTAGGGGCAGGTATTTCTGAGCTTCAGTTACTCTACTGATTCCTTGAAACCTCACCAAAACATAATCGGAAGCAAATGGGGGTTTTGACCTGAATTTTTATCTGGCTTTCACAGGTATTTGAAAGTTTCTCGAGAAAGAAAAAATCTCTGTGTTCTCTTCAGCAGGTTTATTTCTCACATTTCCTGACCTTGGGAGGGTTGTGTGCCATGGGTGGAAGTTAATCAAATCATGTGTGCTGGTAGCTTCCCAATATAGGACCTAGAAAGGACAGAAGATCTTGGGTCTTTCTGCTGAAAGCAGAAAGGGTTTGAAGCCCTTCTTTCCCCGTGGGGCTGTTTCAGACACAGTCAGAGGCTGTTGCTGGTCTCCCTGTTGATACACGAACTCACAGCTGTTCTTTTTTCTAGACTGTCTTTTCTATGTTTAGCTATGCATCAGTAATCCTCAAAAAGATTGGACACCACCACAGTTAGTGCTGAGGAAAGCTTGGAAGATTTGACTAAGCAGGATGTGGGTGGTAGACTTATGTGAGTACTGCTCAGATTGGTTCAGAACGGATTTGGCATCTGCCTTTTCTCATGGATTCGTTGAGTGAACAACTTTGACTTGTGAGGTTGTTTAGGAACACTTCATTTAAAAAATTTGCACTGGGTGCCTACCTCATATGACATTTTATTTCCCTCATGGGATTCCTGAGATGTTGCTGGTTTAAAAACTGTGAAATGAAAGCCCTGTGACAAATGTTAACAACATACTGAGCTCAATAAATCCTTATGAAAAAGCCCTATACATCATGTAAGTTTTACTCAAAGACTAACACGTCTGTCCTTGGTATCAGTTGTCATAATTCTACTGATACTAATATTGTTACGCTCTTCTATGCAATCTGAAGATCTGCCCTTTAGAGTAAGATTGGTGTGGTGTGTTTGCTCCTTTTCCTAGCCACAGTTTTTCTGCTGAGAATACTGAATTGTCTGTATGAATTTTTAGTTAACCATTAATTTGTAGCCAAGCCTGTGAAGCCCCTGGGGTTTAGTTACTGATGCTGCTACTGACACTGACTCATAGACCATGACCCACTCTAGTAGCTGTAGCACAGACTTGTAAGGAGTTTTCAAGAAGGAGGATCTTGCAATCCAGGCCTAAGACTGGAAACAACTGATGTTGATAGCATATTGAGGAGCCCAGGGAAACAGGCAGGCAAAGTGGCTCAGCATGGCACAGTGACCTCAGCACACACAGAGCTCAGTGTTGACATATTTTGTAGACATCAGGCAAGAGAGTGCTTCAAGAAGGCATATGAGCATGTCTTTTTTTGGCTTCTTTTTATTTTATTTTTTTTCCCTAGCAGCAATACACGGAGTTTAGCTCAAAACTTAAGTGGAAAATATAACTGGTATCTTGGATTAGGTAGTAGTTTGCATCTGCAGCTACTGATGCAAATACAGTAGGGAAGGAGTAAACTGAAAATGACTGAATTTCTTTTGGATTTGAGAAAGCCGATGTTTAGCAAGACCTAGAAATAGCAGCTGGCTGAACTCAAGGGCTAAGTGTGTAAATACATTTATGAATCGTATTTCGTTAAACCCAGCTAGCTCTGTCCAGTGATAAGAGCATCTGGCATGGCTTCTGCTTAGAGAGACAGACCTTCCAGATGACTTTAAGATGTAGTTCAATGTAGTGATTTGATGCTGAATGTGATTAATGTATTGGCACTTCTTCTACACTGTAGATCACCCTTTCTCCCAATTTCACCATTGAAATATGGGAAATTTCAGCTGAGGTTTGAAGACTGATATCAGCATGTGAATTGTCAGTGCTCTGTAGCTCTTGCTGTGGGAGGTTCTTCCTGCTGTGCTCTGGCAGAACACAGCTCTCACTCTTAAGGCATAAGGCAAACTCCTCTCCCCTGAAGTTTTTCATGTCCTGAGTGTCAGCTGATTGAACTCCTGCAAATGCTTCCCATATTTTGCTCTATGTCAAGTTGCTCTGGAAATGCTCCGAGTACATACTTATCACAAACAAAACAGCAATGAGAATTTTTAAAATAAATGACTGAATCAGTGCTTTATGAGGGCCATTTACATTAGACAAGCACTGACTGATCTTATGCCAAAGCACTCTCTTTTGGACTATTAGCAAAATAAAAGGTTCATATGTATCAATATCTATGGTCTAGCTAAAGACATCAGGCTGAAATATGCTGGAGTTAGATATAGCCATAATATTTTCATATGGGATCTGTCAGTTAGAAAGTGCAAGGGCTTCAGGAAATGAAATAACAAGCTTAGAAATGGTGGGAGATTAGAGGGAGAATATGGTTAATGTAATTAGAAATAGTTTCAATCAAGGAAGGAGTTCATCATACAAGTCTTCTTCTACAGAGAAAGCACTTTCCATGAATGGCTTTTGCTGCCCTGGCTTCTTGATCTTCATGCAAAATTAAGGCTCATCAAAATTACATGGCCTATAAACTAAACCACTTCAGTGTAGTGTCACCCAGATGCAATATTGCAGTGTGACCATGGCACTTGGTAATAAAATAATTTTGAAAGAATAGGTAGGGAAATGTGTGATGCTGAGGAAATAAAAAGCAAATTAAAACTACATATAAAAGAGGAATCACAAGAAAGAAAGAAGTTTTTAATGAATGACAGGAAAATCCAGGGAAATAACTGAAGGAAGAAATGTCATTCTGACCTTTAAAAATATTAAAAAATTAATATATCTGAAACATCACCAACCCACAATCCCGTAAACAAATCTATATTTATGGGCCTTTATATCTGTCTTCTCAATGTTGTTTAAACATGCAAAGCATCAGTGTGGTGGCCTAAGGAGAACCTAAGAGATGATGTGAGATGAAGTTACAACCACCGAGAAAAGAATGCTGAAATTTCCATATCCTCTTTTCCTTCTGGATTACACTTTGGATTACATATAATTTAAAACCTACAATGACACCTGGGAAATGCTTCAAGAAATTATACTCTGAAAAGCCTCTTTACAGCTGACACAAATCTGTTTATCAGATTATCAGGCGTGTTTATCAGATTTACTTATGTTCCTGCACAAGTCCAAGGTATTGATAGATGTAATAGAGTTGGTAAGCTCCAAGTGGCTACTTGTTGCTACTGTAGCAGGCATGGATGGTGACTGGTAAAATGGAAATTACTGACTGGTTGATTATCAGATCTGGTTTTTTCAATTATCATTATCTATGCAATCATCTTTGAACAATGGTCCCAAACCATCCAATACTGCTGGTGCTGTCATCTGGCAACTTGCAGACAAATTCTGTTGAAAACTCAGTGAAGAGCAAGTTATAAATCCCTAGCTGATGCTGTTAAGTGTCATCTGGCATTTGCAGTAGTTATGGATGTAAATCATTCATAATCCAATATCAAACTGAAAAGAGAAATGAGTTTGCCTCTGTGGTTAAAAAGAATAAGGTATTGATTACCATAACAAATTAACAACTTGAAACCTGATATATACCCTCTGAGTGCCGAGAGCTGTGAGCTGGAACAGTCGTGTATTACACATTGGCCTCATGAGATTTAAAAGCAATTGTGCTACAAAAATAGCTAGTTATTAAAAGAGTTCTGTAAAAATTATTTTAATGGCATTTTCTGTGGGGCTAGAACAATTACCAACTAGCAATCAAACTAATAGCTTTTCATTAACTGAGATAGTTGAGCAAGACCCTGCCTTCACAGATTTGTTCTGAAAACTGATGTTGGGTGTATTTTCAGTGGCAGGCAGATGGGTGACCATGTGAACTATTGCAGGATGGTAGAGGGAGTTAAAAAGCACTTGGCACTTCCAGAGTCTTCTAGACTGAGATAGTTAGAAAATGAATGGGAAAATGAACGTAAAAATTCTGTGTGTTTTCTTGGAGAAACAGTTAGGTTAAGTCCCTACAGATAAAAGCATCTAAGGATGCTTATATCTGCTTTGGATTTTCTCTGCTTTCCTCCCCTCATCTCAATGAGGGAGATTCCACCAGGTATAATTCCACCACCTGGTATAATTCCACCACCTGGTATAATAAGATGACAATGTGAAAGGGCATTGGCTTGGATCAATACCTGGCTCCAGCCAGCAAGCAGCTTTCAGGATAGCATTTCCAGCTTACAGGAGCCTGGAAACAAGGAGGGAACAGGGTGAAGATTCATTCACAGTTTTAAGGAACTTCTCTTTGGCTGTACTCACTTCCTTGTTTACTGAAATGTTTTTGTAAAGTAGTTTGCTGGCAACAGTATTCATGGAAATTGAAAATCATAGCAAATACTGCAAATGATGATAGATTTCTTTGTTTCGGCTCCACAGAAAGGCTTGCAAGGAAAGCCATGTATTACATTCAGAGTCACGGAACAAACATATATTGCTTTATTATTCTGTAAACCAAAATGCTTTTAGCTGAAGATGCTCAAAACTGGCAAGATTTATTTTGCTGATCAACTAAAAGATAACAATTCTACACAGAGGCTATTGTGACTACCTCACACTGCAGATATTGTGGTATGCTGCTGAACAATTTGAAAACAGAAAAAAATTATTATAAAATATGTTTGGTCGTTGAACTGTATTTGTACTGTACTGTGTGTTGACCTTATGAGGAATATAGAGATCCTTTTTGCTTTATTGGGTATTAAAGAAACAGTTGGTGGATCTGTGAAGACAGGGAACCTCCCTGGAGCTAAAGGAGAAATGGTTTAGGTTTACAGCTGAAGGTTTAAGCCATTTTGGCCCTCCTTTCACCCTGCAATGTTAACTTGCAGGAGGGGAGGGGGGAGGTCATTCTAGGTGTTTGAAGGCAAAAATTTATGTTAGAATTTAACCCAGGTGGAACAAAGTAATGTACTTCTACCACTGGAAAAACTGAGTTTTGTGGTGAAAAGCAGGACATGGGTCTGGAGGAGCTTGGAGATACTTTGCTGGGTTGAATTTCTCCCTCCCTTTCCCCTTTGCAAATCCCCTAAACTCCTCATCTGATCTGACCTTGTTTGAGTGGAACATCTAATGGTAGATTAAATTGTTGTCATATTGATGTTAATAATGTGTGTTGATAATACTTCATATTATATGGATTTAAAAATTACATAAAAACCTCACTGGGTTCCATTGAACATGTTGAAGATCACCGTAACAATGTGCACAGGTCTAGGAGCACTTGGAAAAGCAGATGCTGTGGTTTTAAGAAACTTAAATGCAGTGTTATTTGTTTGATGACATATGACAAATTGTTCCACAAGAACTAGATGATTGCAACTTAAAAATAAATTAAAGCCCCTCTCTGGGTGTCCTGGTCAATTTTGATATACAACACTCTAAATAGGAGTCTTGGCTGCCTGGGATGTGCAACATTTAAAGAATCAATTAACATTATAGAACTCTGGCAAAGTTTCCCTTCATCATTATTTCTTCTTCACTTTGTTACCTTGTATTTTGTATCTTTCCTCTTATTTATCTCTTGTACATCTGTTTCTAGTGTTAATTAAAGCAGATTCAGCTCTCAATGGAAGTGTTTATTAGTGTATTTGCTGGAGGGCTGATGGGACAATGACACTGCTACATCCTTTTCTTCTTGGCCTGGCCACAATGTCAGGGGTAAAAGTGGAGAACAGGAAATGGCTTCTGGACTGTGGCCTTTTATCCATGGATGATCCAGTTCCACTTCAGACTGCAGGAGCTTTGTCAGCAGAATTCATCTGAATTTGCATCTATCCTTACCCGGATGGCATCACATGCCACCCCAATGCATAGAGAGAGAACTAATTTTGTTTCCTGTGGCTAATCCTCAATAAAAGAAGACGCTGAAAGTGGATTAAATGTTCTTTTTCACTATTGGCTGCAACTGGAAATAAGAGATTGAACAGATCAGTTCAAAGTAAGCACTTTTATACTTAGAATTGATTTGGGATGACAATTTACGTGAGAGAGATTTTGGCACAGTAGCATTCACATTTATATAATCTCGAAAGCTACAAGGGAAAGTATGGGGCTTTTTTATTTTTTTTTTCTTAAGAAGATCACCTTGCTTTATTTTTCAGTATTTCCTGAGGCTACTGCAGAGTGGATGAGGCTTTGGCTGTAGCAATAATATCCACACAGCACAATGATCCAGTTGTGCACAGTGAATCCCTCATTTGAGGCTGCAGCCTTTGTAGATTAAGCCTAAGGTTGGAGGAGTTGCCTTCCCTGTGGGAATCAAAGCACCCACTCATTTCCACTTCTGGTGAGGAAATTAATATCTTATTCATGTAGCTCTATATTGCTTTTAATTGCTTTAGTATTAAACTACCAACTGCTTGAATGAAATGTTGTGGGGAAGTTCATTTCTAGAAGGCAGTTTTTGTCTGGACAATTAGAGTGTTTATTTGTGTTACTGAATCACAGGAGGGAAAATCTCCCATAGAAAATGGTATTTTCAGCTAAATTAATGACATTTTAATAAAACAATGAGCATGTTTTTCTTAAATAAAATTACTGACAGGAATAATACCACCAGCTGGGGTGGTAACTCATCTGGCCAATAAAAAAGGAGGTAAATATTTATGAATTGCACATCAGGAGTAATCAGGGAAAACTGGCAGCATAAAACATACAAATATAATTTTTTAACTTTACAAGCCCCTTCATTAACTTCTTAGAACAGAGACTGTTTGGGGCAGAAAGCCCTTGGAGGTGGAATTCTCTCCTTGTATCCACTTCAGCTGTCAGCCTGCTCTCTTCCCCGGAACTTTGGCAGGAGGCTCTGCCAGCTGCTCTGGAGTTGTGCTGGAGGAGAGGCCTTTACTGTCCTTACCTAATGACCGAGTTGATGTGGAAGTGCCACATCCACAGTTTGGTGAGGTCTGCAGCAAACAGTCTGGATGGGGCACAAAACAGTTAAAAAATTGTGAATAATGATGTAAAATACAAGAATTTTGCCCCTCAGTACCTCTTTTCTTTCTGCTCTCCATTCAGGATGGGAATATCTTCATTTCCTCAAGTATGGGTGTAATAATGAAAAAAATAAAGCAAATTCCACTGCACCTTCTTCATAACTCCATCAAGATCTCACTCGGTGGTCAGATGCCTAAAGTAATTGGTGTGCTGCTGGATCAAACTGTTCCATGAATGTCTCTGATGCTGCAGTTAATTATGTTAGGAATTCAGCCAATGATGTTCTGGTCAGAGACAGTGGAATGTCTGTCCATCAGGATGGCATCAGGATCCAGAGCTGCTGTGCAAGGTGCAAAGCTGCTCTCAGACCATCTGTAGGTGTCAGAGATCCCATGGCTTGTTCTGGGAAGTGTGGGAGATCTCACAGTCCTTGCCACGTCTCATCATACGTGGCACATCCTGGGGAAGCAAGTCCATCCACGGTGTTTCCAGTCCCAAGGAAGAATGAATACATTAATGTTATGTTTTTGGGAGGGATCTTGACATAATCTGCTGAGATGACTGGGACTTGCAGGTCTGTGTATCTCACTCAACACTCCTGTAGAGATCCCAGAAAGATACATTTGATACATCAGGCCTCTAGAAAAGGATCCACTCTGCATTTAAAGACCTCAAGACACCAAGAACATCCCCCACCGCTTATTCCACTGGGTAATATCTTCACTGTTAAAACCAGGTCCCTAATTCCTGATCAGCCTCAGCTCCCAACCATTATTCCTTTACATGCATTTTTCTGGTGGATTAAACAGTCCTCTCCACCTGGAAAAGCTTCCCCCAGAGGTCCTTAGATACTGTAATCCAGTGATGTCTGAGTCTTCTTCCTGGAAAGCTTTTAAAGGGCCTTGTTAGTGCAATGTTATCTCCAGCCCTGGAATAATTTTTGCAGTTCTTTTCTGAGGTTTCTGCATTTTCAAAATGCATTTTAAAGGCTTTGCAGGTGTGATGGGATATATAGTGGGGGGAGAGTCACACATAAATACTTCAAAATACTACACAAGTGATATATTTTGGACTGATTTTATGGTAACTACTGCATGGAACAAAATTATCTATGCATTAGATAATATTTAAAAGTAAGTTTTTCCACCCATGGATCTGAAACAAATGTTACATCTGTACCACTTGAAAAGGTGCATCAGAATAATGCTAATGATATCTTTGCTTTTGTAACCAGCCACCAAAACATGGAGAAATTCTTGTGATCCGACCCAAAAACATTTATTTTTCCTTTTGGCAGCATGTATTAAAAGAAACTCTTTCAAGGTGGCCAAAGCAAAGAGTTTTGTTTAAAAGATGCTAATGCAATTTTACACTTCTAAAGTTTTTTCCACTTTCTACTGCAACTATTTGCAGAGTTGGATTGAGTAATTTGTAAATAGACATGCACATCAGTTGATAAGATTTCTTTTGCTGTAAACAAAGGAAGATAGTACAACTGAATATACAGTCTGGTATGAAAGGCAGCTTTGAAGGCACAGCTCTCCTAAAGGAGGGTGTAGACAAGTTCTGGGGGCATGACAGGGGCAGAGGACATCTCCCAGGAGCACAAAAGTGGCTGTATTTGGTTTGAGTCAGGAGACAATGAAAGCTGGCAAAAGAGGAGGGAAAGAGAGTAGGAGCAAAAAAAGGCAAAAGAAAAGGGAAGGGGAAAAACCCATAGCAGCTCAGCAAAAAGAAGTTTAAAAGCCCCGAACATTAGCTTTCCAGAGGATGGAAACCTGCAGCTTGAGCTGAGTCAGGTGCTGGGAATGTCAATTGAGAAAGAGAGAAGGCACAGAAATTCTCCAGGTAAGCAGAGGGGGTTCAGCCCCAGGTGACTTCAGCGAGGCTTTCAGTGAGCCTGGGGCTTTGCTGGGGCTCAGGAGGGAACAGAACCTGGGAAAGGAGCTGGAGGAGGGCTCCCAGGGCCTGGGCTGCATTTGGGCATCGCAAACAATGGGAAAGGAGGGACGGGATAGGACAGGGGACAGAAGGTTGAAAGAGAGGTTTGAGATTCGGTGGGAGCCTGGTAAGACTGGGAGTGATGATCAGGCTGGCTTAAATGTAGGGAGGGAGTCAGAGCCTGGCAGCTGAAAATAAATCACAGATCTCCATGAATTCAGTGTGGCAAATTGCATGACTGTTATGAACACTTTCTGCCATCACATGCTCCATGAATCACTGCCCCGGGCTTCAACTGTGACACTTGCATCTGTCAGGCCTGGGGGTGTCGTGTCACACCAGCAAGGGAGGAAAAAACCACCATTAGGGAGAATGCAACTGAGTTTAAGAGACTTGTCTGATGCTGTGTCAAAACTGAAATGGAAGCGGACACTGACAAATCCAGGCCAGGCTTGTGTGCCCTCAGCTGTGTTGAGGCCAGTGAGGTCCACAACAAGGAGAAAGCTCATTTTAGGTTTTGGGATCGCTGAAGACCCAGCACATTGTAAAAGTACCCAAAGCTGTGAAGCCCCATCATTATGCTGTGGGTGTTTCTTAGGCACTGGTTGAGTGATGAATGCCTCTGCTGCAGCATTTTGTGTCACCCTCACCTTCTCTTATTGATTTGACAGATTCAATCATTATAATCTTATTTCCTAGGCAGGGTGTAGTTTGCATAGCAAAAGGCCTCTTCTTCAACTGTACTTTGCCCTGGGTATCATGGATTAGCACTGAATCCTGCTGAGAAGAGGGGCTAGAGGGTTTTAGAGAGTTGCCATCCGTAAAGGAACTTGTGACTGTGTTTTTTCCCTTCAAACCATCCTCTGTGCTCCCCAGCCAGCTGCTGTTGCCTAACTGGGTCCAGATGGTTTCATCTCAGCTTGATGGTTTTTCCTAGTGTGCATTTGTAATGCCTTCAGTCCGTGCAGCAGCCAACTGTTGTGATTGGGCACTGTTCCTGTCACTGCCTTCCTCTGCCTGGCACGCAGGATGGTTATGTTTAGTCCCAAGTCAGCTTGCACATTTCTTAGGGATTTTCCCCGTGCCCTCAGAAGGGTCACTGAAATGGTGCATTGAAATAGCCTATAGCTATTTGTCCATAAATTTAAGTCGTGGTGGGAGAGGCAGGATAGGGAGCAACTTAGTCTTGGATTTGCTGTACTGCCCTCTCCTTGAAGAGCTTAAACTGGAGCAGCAGGAGGTGCCTGGGAGAGGAAGAAATAACTGCAAGCTGAGGTGGAGGAGGAAGGAACTGTTTCATTTGAGTTTTGGAAAAGGCATGTGCTTTGTGGATTTAATCTAGCTATATCCCTCCTGTGGCTTCCTTCCTCTAAAGGGATCTCTTGTGGACACCAAAATTGTGTGTGAGTGAGCTGAAGGTCTTGCACACACTGTCTTAAATTGGATCAGAAACCCCTCTCCCCTCATTTCCATTCTCCCTCTGGGGCAGCAACGAGAAGTCAGATTTCTCCTATGAAAACAGACATGTGGAAACATGAGTCTGCCTTCCTCCCTACAAGCAACCAGTGGACGAATGTGCAGGAACACAGGAAAGACTTGGAACTACAGCACTGTGTTTATTTGGCTCTGAGCCTTCCTGCTGCAATGATCAAGGAACACATTTGCTTCATTATGGCCTTGTTAATTCTTTATTTGGCATTTATTAAAACTCTAAACTGTGCTTAGAAAATACCCATGATTAATGATCACTCATTAGGAACCAAGGAGGCTTGAAGGATAGTTCAGTTACTTTTGGCAGAAGTAGCAGAGGTTTTACCTTTTTACTGGTGTCCTGGTGGAAATGACAGGATTTGGGTTATTCAATGATTTTGGATGTTGTGGTAAGGAGTTTTAGGGCAAGGGTGTGAGGCCTGTGGCTACTCTCCAAGGCTGTTACTACTTTCTACATGGACCTTGAGGAGGTCCAGGTCACTTCAGCAAGTCACTACAGCTACTTCTGCAGCTTGATCCTGACATGGTAGAGAGCTCATGCCATGCAATCATAACTGTAATACTTCTGGAATGACAATACTTCTGGTATTCAAACTGTGGCCCTTCAGTGTGCACAGATTGGAGAGATCCCTGCTGGATAGTACTTATAAGGTGCTCTGTCAGAGGAATGTGCATTTTCATTTCAGAGAATTAAGTGGGCTGCTGATTTTGTTTGTGTTGCTCTGCTGAGTGCTGGCAGGAGAGCTATTGTATCACCCTCCACTCCCTTCACCCCATCCCTTCCCTGAAGAAGGGCACAGATGAGTTTGTTTTGAATGCAGATGTGCATGGAAGTATTGCCAGGGAACAACAGTTTTCAAAGTTATTCAGTGAAATGAAAAGTGAGACAGGATAGCTATACTGACACACCTTGCTTGCACTAAAATTTATGAAGAAGCCCTCAGCATCTGTGAAAAATGCATTATCAGACTTAATCTCCAAATAAAGGTGTGCTATATGTACATGTATTTGTTGCATGTGATAGGGTAGTGCAGTAGTACAAGTTGCATTCTGTAAAAATACTTTATGTTTTCTGTTAAAATAACTGATGTTTTTCTGCAGGAGGCCGTACTGTTATATTTTCCCCATCCCATAGAGAATATTGCATGGAGCAGTAGACATTCCTTTGAGCATCACTTAGAAAGAAAAGTTCTTTAAAAGAAAATACAAAGAAAAAAAACTCTCCCTCAATCTTCTCACAGGCAGCCAATAAACCAGCCTTCAAAGAGACTTCTGAGACTGACTGACAAGAGGCTGCCTTTGGGCACGGTAGCTGCACAAAAGTGGATCCTGATTGTAGCAGGTATCTGTTGGAAAAAGATAGCTTTTTGTGCAGGATAGAGAGATGAGTGGAAAACCAGTGAGATGATCCTCGGGAGTGATGAGCTATGCAGGGTTTGGGAAGGTGGAGAAAGCTAGGTACAAGCTTGGTGTCTGGCATATTTTGAGTATCTCTCAAAATTACAGCTTGCAACAGCTGCAGAGCACAGTTCCCTCTTCCAGGGCAGGTGTGGTTTGGTAGAGGGTGCTCTGTCACCAGCACAGCAGATCTATCATCCCCAGTCCCAACAGACCCTGTGGGTGGAAGGAGGGCTCAGGCTTTGATGCTTCGAGTAGCTTAAGGCAGGGTAAGAGTCTTTGGCATGGATATGAAGCAGCAGGTGGGCTGCTCTTGGCCAGCACATGTGGGGAACCACATAAATACAAAATGAAATATTTTGGAGAGACACCTCTTCCAGCTCCTGATTCCTACAAGAGTCCAAATTCAGCAGGATGGATCCTGGCTAACTCTGAGCCTTACTCCATCACTGACTCAGTAGTAGCATCTTCCCTCTTTGAGGAAGAGCCCTTCCTAGCTCCTGTTGCGTATTCACTATGACCATGCCCCACCTCAGTGCTGCAATCCCTGGACTACTGGATTAAAGCTGGCAGAGCACCACGTACGCTGCTTTCTGTGAAGGCTGCTCTGGCTGGTGTGCTCTGAGGCAAGACAGGACTGACTATGACTGACTACAGTACTTCAGGTGAAGTAGACATTAACCCCTCGAGACATTTGTGTGTC
The DNA here is from genome assembly GCA_025920805.1 of Petroica traversi. Lineage (NCBI taxonomy): Eukaryota > Metazoa > Chordata > Aves > Passeriformes > Petroicidae > Petroica > Petroica traversi. The sequence continues at coordinate 13,137,941 of JAHLSL010000057.1, read as the reverse complement.
AACATTGACAGGCAAATCCTGAGAGCACTGCACCACTGGATCCTCTGGGTCTGAAACTGGGAGTCAGGGGGTGGGGAGCAGGAGTGGGGGCTCGATGGACCTGAAGTTTAGTCTTAGATGCTCATCTTATTGTGAGCATTTGACCCCACAATTGTGACAGTTCCTGGAGGAGCCATTCTCCACAGGATGTCATTGCTGTAGGAGCTTTTCAGACTGTGAGTGTGGCAGTAATTGTCCTGGAAGTGCTCCAGAACCAGTCACTTTGCACAGCTAAGGATTTTGCCCTGTTTGTATAGCCGGCAACTTCAGCACAGTATAATGAAGTTGGAACTGCCTTTTAATTTTCTTCGGTAGTCGGGCTAGAGTTACGATTATAATTTGGACCTGATTCTGAAAAGAATCTTAGGTCTTTGTGATCAGGCATATGATTTAATTCAGTTTAATTTAATTTTGACACCAGCAAGATTCTCATTTAAAGTGCACATTGTTACATTAATTTAACTAATAGGCATTAGTTATGACAGCCCGCCTGGTAAAGGTTCTGAGCCAGTGTCGTTTCTATAGATTTATACACTTGGAAATGTGCACTTTTAGTACTTAGGAAGGAATCTGATCCTCAAATATAAACCACAAAGACCTGAAAATGGCTATTTAATTAAACTCATTTATTTTCTTTTCAGATGCTTTCCCTAAAATTTCTTTCTTTCCTTGGGTAAGTTGTTCTTATAAGACAATGTGAATTTAAAATGCTATAATGAAGGAAAGACCAAGTTATGGCATAATGAGGATCTTAAAGCTTACTCAGTATTCTGTTCTAAACTCTGTGAAACTCTATTTCTAGTATAAAATGCAGAGGAAATTGAATTAATTTGAAAATGTTTCTGTGGTGAAGGGTGAACATGAAGCCTTCCCTGGGAGCTGATATATATGAGAAGCAAGTGGGAAACGTGTTCTTGCAAACACTTTCTGAATTACCTGTAAGTTCTGTGAATTGTTATGTTATGTCAGAGCATCTTAACTTTAATTTCATTTTTTGAAACCTGTCCATTTTGCTTCACAGTGATCTTCAAATGCTCCTTGTTTCTGAATGCTTAAGGGAAGCCCAGAAAACGCAGGAGAGCTGGGACATGTCTGGAGTTCATGTGACATCGCAGGTACTCTCAGCCGGTGGAGCACTGTGAATTTCTGATCTGTGCCACTTAAATCTTCTGGTGCACAAGAATAAGAGCTCTGTACTTGTGTGCTGTGGTCTTCGTTGAAGAGCAATGTCTGGAGTCAACCACAATGCTGTTTGACAATTAATGAAAAAATGCTTTTGCCAGAGAAATCAGAGCAGATACATCTGCTCTAGACTTTTAGTTCTCTGAATTATTAACAGTCAATTAGCAGCAAGTATTTAATACATTTAATAAAGGATATTATGGACACCGTTTCACATTTCCTCAAAACAATGAAAAAAATTGTTTTTTTTTTTTTACATAAAGATTAGAAGATCCATTTTGGGTAAGAAATAGACGTCTATAACCATAAATAAATATGTAGCATGTCCATTGTGGGCTTTACAAATGTGCTAAGTACATTGAGTTAATTGGTAATTAATTCAGAGTAAAGTCTACAGATAGTCTAAACATATTGATTGCCAGTTCTTCCTTTTCTGGGAACAGAATCACTGTGCAACGCTGAACTGAATTAAAATAAAAAAGCACTACAGAATATTATTTCTGCTGCAGACTGAAGATATTTTTATGGCATGGAATGCTCCTGGAATAGAGCAGCAGTCATCAACCATTGTTTAGAGCATGCAGAACATTTTGTTTTCTAGAAATCAGGAAAATCTGTAGTTGAAGAATATAGGGTCACAATAAAACTTTGATTTTATTATAATTATAAATGGCTATGGCCAGAATAAACCCTCCACATCTGTTAAAAGACTGATTTTCAGAAAGAAAAAGAAATAAACTGGCTACAGGCCACATACACTTTGAATGTTAAACATCAAAGATGGTGCATGAGAAGCTGCAAGTAAGGAACAATGCATGCTCTGTGAAACTACAAATGCCAAAGGAGACATAAAGAGGTGCTCCAAAAAGTTATACATTATTCTGTGAGATTTTCCAGTAAGAGTGGGTATTTGGCATTTTCCTTGTAAATGGACTAGGAGCTATTTGTGGCTCAGCCCAATAAAACCCAGGCTGATGAAAATTGGAGTTATGGTGTCCTTTGTTTTACATAAAGGTGATTGTAGTCTATGCTGCGTTCACATTGAATCATGTACAAATCTAATGCAACTCAGTCAAAAAAAAATGACACTCTTTTTACTTAATTTTATAAGCCCCAAAAGCAGAAGTCTACATCTGCCCTGGTTGTCTGGCCTCCTTTATGGCTCTGGAGACAATGGAGAGTTTAGGAAATGACTCATGTGCTCTATTTCAGACACCTATCTGAGGAGGACATGAATTATGCCCTGGGAGCACCTATTCCTCCTTGAGTTAGACAGCCAGCTCAGATGAAGATGTCTGTGCTATAATTGTCTAAGACTAAGCAAAACATATCCTGTTGAGGGGACACAAATTAACACCATGTGCACCCTGGCCATGGCACACATCCAAAAGCCTCTTGCTCTGCAGCTCCAGCACCATGCTGGCAGGGTCAGCTGGGTCTCTCCTTCCTCTGACAATGGTGGCTGAATTTCCTCACTTTCCCACTTTCAAATGCAAACCCCCTGGGAACCAATGACTGTGAAATTGCTGGCTTGAGGAGGTCCAGCACACTTCTGAGGCATTCCCTTCCAGGGGTCCTGGGGCTGGATCCCTTCCAGCCTGCAGTGAAAGGAGACTTCCTGCACCTCTTCAAGTGATGGTTAAATCATTGTCAGTACTGCACAGTACTTGTGGGTTCCCACAATTTTCAGAGCAATCCACTGGTCCAAATTGTCTCATATTAAGCAGCTGTCACCATGCTGAAACAGCTTCTGTAAAGTGTTTTGATGGAGCAGGGTTTTGAAAAGTTCTGTGGGCAACAGCAAATAAAATAACAAGCAAAACTGAACTTGGCTGCCTGACTTTTCAAAATATACTGCTAAGACATCTGAAAGATTGTCTCTTGCACAGTCCTGCTCCTCTGAGACATCCAAAAAAGAGTTCATTTTCATACTCGGTGTGTACTTTTGCTGCTTGAGATATTTCTTTCTGCTTCTCATTAATGCTATTTTCAATCCCACAGGGAGAGTGCTAGGTAAAGTGACCAAGAAAAGCTTTCTTGATGGTCTTCCCAACTTCATGAAATATTAATGCTTATTGTATTTGAGCCTTTTGTTTATTTAATATTTGCCCAGGGACAATATAAGCTGTCCGTATTGTTTTCCATCAGAATTACTAATGCAGGAAAAGGGAACACTATAACTTAATACCTATCTCATTAATATTTTTATTACAACAACAAGACAAGCAGAAATAGTCCAATCTTGTTACAGATCATACTTGTTTATATGTGCATTGAAGATGAAAGGGTGAATACTGTTCAAGATATGTTTTCTTTTTCTGGCTACTGTGATCTGTGCATACATTTTTTCAAGATAAAGGCTGGAGTTATGTTCCTGCAATGAAAGGGCTGAAATATTCTTCTGAGTACACGGTCCTTCCTCGAAGTGAGAGAGCACTCCATGGTCTTTTGGCTCCTTGACAAACTTCACCACGTGTTCTCTTAGAGACAGCGTGATGCTTGGGGAGTTGGCATTGCATTCAATAAAGGCCCACAGCAGAAACACAAGGGTTTCAGCTCCAGCTCTGGTTTCCCCTTCTTGGTGAAGATGAAAGACATCAACAAAGCCTCCTGGAAATGTAGCTGTCCTCCAGGAGGAGCTGATATCTGCACTTTCTCCTGCCTGCACTGGCATGAACAAGTGATTCCCAATCACGTGTTTAATTGGTCTGTTCAGGCCAGAAATGAGGCTGACTCCTTCTCTCCTGAAGGGAGATTCTCTTTTTAAGGTGACCACCTTAGAAAATGCAAGGTCAGAGAGGGGATGGTATCATGGACACTTATCCCTCCATCAAATATCCCTTGTAGGTGAGCATGGCGAAGGAGAAGCAGGAGACCAATGTGTGGCAATTAAGTGTCCTGACTTTTCAGAAATCTTGGGCTTTCTGGAGAATATTTCAACTCTTTGGAGTCATTAGAAATAATTGTCCTCAGTACTTTTGGCACTGAAAAGTTAGTTCATCTCATTCTGAAGCCAACATTACAGTTAGATGCCGACTCTAAGAGGATAAAATGTCTTTTACTACCTTCTTTCATCCCTGTGTTATGCACATCCTGATCTACTGCACTTGGAAAAAGGTGTGTCATAAAAGAAAGCTTTGGAACAATTTTGAATGAATATAATTTCTGGGATTCCCAACTCTGGTCAATTCTCTCCCACTATCATGCAAGAACTGTTTTTTTCTGTACACAAAACTTTGAAACTTCCCATGCTTTGGGTGTTGCAATACTGGTGTTATTATTAGCAAAAACCAAAAAATAATAGAGTGATACTGTCTGAGCTAAATATGTCACTGCAACTGAGACTTTCTATTATTTTTATGATATAAATTTGTGTACAGTCCTCAGCTGTTTTCCCCAAATAGATGCTGAGCTTGAATATGAAGGCCAGTAAACTTGCACAGTTTCTCCAGCTGCCTTGGCAAAAATATTACCTGTGGGAGCCAATGAAACATTTATTACACATTGCTCCTACTGTGCCCACAATGACATTTCTCCAAATGTGGCTGTGCAGATTGAAGATATATTTATTGGTTGAGTTTGTCGCAGTATTATTATAAATTAGATTATTTTGTGCTGTGTGAAATGTGATAGACTCTGGTGAGTGTTTAATTCTTGAAAAGTTGCTGCATGGTGTATATGCTTGTATTTCCATTGCTGGCTGGGCTGTGTCTCTGCAGCAGCTTGTGGATGGCCTGGGACCCACAGGCTTAGTGAAGATAAGTAACAGGGGTTTTCAGTGCAAGGACTCCCTGGAAGTGTAATTTTTAAAAATATTGTGCTATAAAGGTGTGCTAAAACACTTGCAAGGTACTGTATGTTTTTTTTTTAAAGAGTGCTTCATATTCAGCAAAGGAAGAAAAAAGGTAAATTCTAAGATTGTGTGAAGTCAGTGGGAAGGAACAAGCACTGTAATTAGTAGGGAGGGGAAAGAAAGTGAAAATCTTCCCAAGAACCTCAGGATCATGAGTTGGTGAAGGAGGAGGTAGTTTCAATAAGCTACCAGTAGCAATTGGCTGGAAAAAAAAAGGGGAAAAAAACCCCCATAACTGAAGGGAAAAATCAAATCATTTGCTCACTAGTACTTAGGTTGTCATAGGAAGGCTTGCCAATCAGAGAGCTTGTTGGAAAAGTAAAAGAACATTTATTGCATAAACTATACAGTGAGAGAAACAAATGCTTTCCATTCAATATGTTCATCATGGGATACTGTAATTTTTAAAAGGAAGAGTTGGGGATAACAAGGAAATTATAGGAAAATGAAACAAATTTCTTGCATTTATCTTCATCACAGTGTACAAGGGGGAAATACCTACTCTAGAGCTTCTTTTTCTTTGTAGATAATAAAAATGAGGAACAGTTTAACAGTGAAATTAAGCACTAGGGCCAGATAGTGCTCATCCATGAGTTTTGAAAACATTTAATAGTGGTTCATCTGTAAGCAAAAGTATATGAACTGTCATTAAAGTCAGCTACCATAAAGGAGGACTGGAATTCTGCAAGAGTTATAGTTCCCTTATTGCAAAGAAACTTTACCTGACTATTAGATAAATTAGTAAAGAAAATAATTAGGGACATGTACAATGCTTAAATGATCACCACAGGCAAAATGTGTCTTCTTCCAAATTACTTAGGGGAATAGAGGATGTGGTGGGTAAGGGCAAAATGGCACATGTGAACTTTAGAGCAGCCACTGACAAAACGCTGTGCTGGCGGGACAGAGGCCAAGTCACTTGCAAGGTAGAAACTAATTATGCCAAAGTAATTAGGGAACAAATCTTCAGCTCTGCAACTGGAGGGCATCGTACCGAATCAGCTCCAAGCTGATTTAATAGCCTGCCACCATTGAAAACTGAGAAGTTAAACAATTAGCCCATCCACTGTGTTCTTGTCAGCATGAAGGTGCCTGTGTGCCTTTAGGGACCAGAAATAATTTTTACTCGCCATCTGATAATATACATCTTAAAAGTAAAGATTGGGGGAAATAGGTGTCTGAGTAAATATTGGGATTTTGGGCTGCGGTTCATGTTTTTCACTGGAAATATTTTCACAGCCTCAGGTCTCCTGTGCAGCAAGGCATGTTGCTGGCCAAATTTTGCCTTCTCCTCTCCCCTTGCTTTAGCCTCCCTGTAAACATTTTGATGCAGAGTGCACAGTGAATGCTGCCTGCAGGTAAGGTGCACTTTCTCAGGTGCATTTCCAATTCCCTAGAAACTCACCTGTAAGTGCCAGATCTGTACCTCCTCTTCCTATTGGAGTGAATATCAAAATCCTGCATATTTTTGATGGAGCTTTGGCTCTACTTGCTCGTCACCAATTGTTTTTTTTCTGTAGGCTGAGCAGACTTGGTACTTGCCTACATTTCTGTAGGGAACCTGTGGAGAATAAAACCCACCAATGATAGAGAAGGAGCTTCATTATGTACCAGACAAAAATGTCTACTGAATACCTTCCTCAGGGATATTGTGACTTTTTTTTATTACTATTTAACCCCCTTCCTCCACATTTTTGCAGCTCTTCAACACTGCCATAAGGGTTAGGACAGAAGTGCTGTCTCTTGTGTCACCTGCTCTGTTTTGTTCTCCCAGCATCACTGTCTTGGTGATACACGAGAGATGCTGTGGCAGTGCCAAGTTCATGAATATCTCCTTGAATACTTTCCATTTTCTGGAGAATTGTTCACTTGCCAGGAAAATGGGGGAACAGAAGTGGCGAAGTGTCTCACATTCATTTGAATCTCCTCTCTGACAGGTACCAGGAGAGCTCTGTGTTTGGATTCAGGTCTGTGCCAGGGGCCCAGGGCAGGGCACAAATGGAAGTGAGGTGGAGCTCATGGGCTGTCCTGGCATGGTCTGTGCTGTGTCCTCTGGATGGCTTGCTCCTCCAAGTCTTTTTGCCCAGCTTGCCCTTTGTCTCTGGTCTTGGATACAGGTATCTTTCTGCCCATGGGTGCCAAGGAGAAGGCACATGGGCCTGGGGTATCAAGGGGTGGCAGCCAGAGGCAAGGAGAGGGCCTGTGTTGACTGATGGACCACCAATATTCTGGAGCTCCCCCAGCTCTTCTGCTGAATCCCTTTTCCTGGGCAGCCACAGCAGTGGACACATGATAAAGCCCACATCCTTGCACCCATCTCCAACAAGATACCCAGGGCCAGATCTCCTTTTGCTCATCTGTGCTCTGGCTCTAGAGGCCATTACCCACTCAGCTTACCATCACTCTTTCAAGGATGTGTGGCACAGTGCACAGTGCAGACCAGGGTGATGCTCTGTGCTGCACAGACACTGTCAAGGAGGTGAAAGAACACCCTGGTTTCTCAAAATATCTTGATTACAGCCTGCCTTTTAAGGGTGCAGAACTGTAAAAAAACCAGAATTGTTTAGCTGATCATTGTATGTACTTCTTTACCAGGCTATGAAAATTATCACCTACAAAAAGTGGTTATTGTTGTTTGATATTTCTAAAAAATTTGCTGTAGCATGGACAGGCCTCTGCATGCAGTTGTGCCTAGCTGTTTGTCCACATCCCAATTACACATTCTAATTATAAGTAATTACAGGCACAGGCATAAGCTGTTTTTCTGCCATAGATGTTCCAACAAGATTCAGGCATATTGTCAACATGTTTTAGCAGTTTAATTGTAGAGCTGAAAAGCAAAGAGTTGTGAGTTTTATTCTTAGTCCTGGCACATCCCTTGCATTCCTCTCAGAGGGTCCAACCCAAGCTCTGCACGGAGGAGAGGAAGGTGCCCTCTGCACTGCGAGTCAAGGGAGTTTGGATATCTGGCTTGGCATAGGCACTGAGCTTTTAGGTAGGCAGCTCTGGTGGCACTAATGTCCCCCTTACACTCATGGGTCTGGAGCTGTGCTGCTGTGCCTGACTTTTGCTTCACTGCTGCTCGTGGATTGTGATGGACGTTTCCTGATGTTTCCCAGCTGAGGTCTGCCCACCAGATGGGCTCTTTGACACTAATGTCCTCTTAAGTAGCTTCTGAGGACCCCTCCAGCCCTCTCCACTCTTTCCTGTGGATATTTTTCTAAACACAAAAAATATATTTCCAAAGACAGAAAGAGTTTTTAAATTATCCTCATTCTGATGGTGCCTTTCTGTGATGTGAAGATGTCAGAATATTTATTCTGATAAGAAATGTGGAAGAAAACATTTCCCAGTTTTATCAGTAGCAGTCTGTAGTGGAGTTGCCTGTGCATTTCCTGTTGACTGGTACATAGCACTGCAATCCCAAAAGCATCTGCCTTCTCCCTCAGCTGAAATGAAAACAATTTTAAAGTTTATTTTAATATATTTTCAAAATGTATTTGTGCCATAATATGGCTGGCATTGGCATTAACAGCAAGGTGTCTATTTTTGTTTCATTTGGATTTGGGAAAGCTTAGTTTTGCTGTCTTACTGCTTTGTCACAAGTCATTATAGCAAACCCGCAGTTACCAAAATCATGGATGGCAACAAGCACAGGAACTGCTTTTGCTGTGCCTGTTTGCCATCCTCAAAACATCCTTGTTAATATCGACAAGATTCCAGCTTCTGTGGTACTTATGAGCTTTTCTACCAGCGTGCCCTACAAAAGGCTCTTAGATGTATAAATTATGCAGCATGTTATGATCAAGTAGCTGAAATAAAAGGCAACAGTTTCTGAAAACAACCTGCACAAAGCTGCACTGTGCCAGTTTCACAATGGTACAGTGAGACTTAGCGGTGATTAATTAATATTTCATACATGGCTTCCCAAGTCTTGATGAAGCACTTCATCCTGAAATGACGGACGGACGTTCCTGGCACAACGCTCTTCTGCCATCCAGAAACACAGCAGGCACACCTTGGCGAGAACTCCTCCATTAAAGTTTAGTTTTCCACAGTCTGTGGCACTTTATCTTTCGTCTTGATAAGATCAGTAAATGTTTTGCTACAGGAGAGGGCCACACAGCTGTACAGAGGTTATGCAGTGAATCCAAATGGGAAGGGAGAGGTAAAGGGTATATATAATGCATTATGTACACAGAAAGTAATCAAGTTCGTAGTCATTGTGGGCAAAGAGGCAATTCCAGCTCTTCCTGGGCAGACATTAAATGCAGAACACCTGCCTATTGCATCTATAAATAAAATCTCTGCGGTTCTTCCTTTCAGCCTGAGCAGCCGGAGCATGTGTTTTCTGGAGCAGCTGTCTGCTCAGGGAAAAGAGCAGAGAGTCACCCTGCGGTGGTAACTGTTTAATTTACATCGGTAACGACAGCCCTGGCACAGGCCGTCCGCCTCGCCAGCTCCCAGCGTGGTGGCGAGGGAATTCAGCTGCCAGAGCCGGGGAGAGGAGATTCCTCCTCCTCCTTCTGAGCGATCCCCGCCGCGCCGAGGAGCGCAAGGGGCGGCGCTGCCTGCTGCTCCTGCCTGCGCCCCCCCGAGGAGCATCCATCCCAGTGGGAAGGTGTGTGTGTGGGGTCCCTGTCCCGAGGAGCCCCCACAGCCGTGTGATCAGAATCTCTAGCCACCCACTCTGAAGTACATTTCCCTCTGTATAAATAGCTCTGTGCTGTTTCACTTTACAGCTCAGTGTCTCCAAAGACAGAACGAAACTTTTCCTTCCCCCCACCTTGTCGGTGCAGTGCTGGAGAACCACTGTGGACAGCGAGGAGGAGACTTGTCTTCCTTGTCCGTCTTTTCATCAGACTCCTCTGGGACGGTACCAAGGAATTCTCTATTTCTAAAATAGTTTTTTTGTCTGGGTCAGTATATGTCTATACCCACACCTACCCCTACACTTGTACCTATGGCAAAGCCCATTTTGTCCCTAGGATTTGTCCTCCACTTTCTAGCCTCCAGCACAGTGCCTGAGCAGAGAAGCTCACAGAAGACAGGAATACCCTGGAATGCTCGAGTATTGAACTGATACATTGAGCTGCGATTCTGAGGTCACATTATTTGATCTATTCTTATGCCAGAATGGTTGGAGGGAGTATTTGAAACTATCTATGATAACAAAAATAGATACACTTGGAATTTCTAATTGTCCATCTTGTTCTAGCTGTTTTTCCTCTCATTCAATTTGGATGTCAGCCAAACAGGTAACAAAATCAACCTTATATGACTCAGATGACCATTTATGAGCCATCATGATTATCAACAAGTAGCAGAAATGAGCAAATTTACAGAAGCTCCCAATATGATTGTTGACTTTTTGGACAGCATGTTATTAATAACACAATATTTCATGATAATTGTGATTTATGACTGTGTAATTACTAGTCAAAAAGAGGACTGGAATTTGTGAGGAACGTGAAGATTTAAATAATTTATTTTGCCATGGGTATTACAAGTGATTTCCTAAATATATGTCTACACTGGAAAATACATGAATTGTATTGAATTTACCCCTTAGAAGCAAGTAGCACAACAGAATTGATTACAGAGTTTAACATTCAGACTGTACATTTTTCCTAAACTACTAAGATTTATTAATCTTAAAAATACAAGCCATGCCATATAAAATGAAGAAGTAATCGGTGCTATGTAAATACACATGTTCATTAAATTCAAAAAGTGTTACTCTGTCTATGAGTGTAACATGTACAGATAAATGCTTGATAAACTTCCATCATTTTAGAAGAATTACCTACCAAATTAATTAAAATATTATTTTTCTTTTCCTGACGGGGAAAATCTGCCTTCAGCGGTATAGGTCTTCATTCATTTTTCAAATCTGCTTCCTGAGGGGCATTTAATATCCTATAGAAAACATCACATATTTTTCCATGAGAAACACTGCGTTTCATCAAAATAGAAAGTTGCCACAGGAAAAAAGACTTTGATGAAACTGTGCCCATGAAAAATGAGAAACAATGGCTGTTCCTCACTGTGGCTGAGTCAGTGTGATACATCAGAGGATTCTCCTAGACCTCTGCTGTGTGTTGAGGCCATGGAAAATACAGTTTGGCTGGGGAAGAGTGCCCATCTGAAGAACAGGAAGACATGGGGAGTCAACCCCCCAAAGGCTTTTTGGCAGCTGGATTGGACACAGAGACTAATGCTGACTTCAATCGCTTGATGATCCTTATGGGCCTTTTCAACTCAAACTGTTCTATGAACTGTGAATTGTTTCTGTGAAAACAAAAAGTTTCATTTGAAGCCAGTGAATCAAAGAGGGAAGCTTTGGTTTTGGAATGCCACGGGTCTCCAAAACTTCTGCTCCCTCCATTCAGACATCTTATTTTTCTGTGTCATTTTTGTAGGAAACAAATCCAGGATGATTAGCATCTCCTGCAGCATGGAAATACTGTGTCTTTGTTCTAATTCCTCTGTTGTTAAATTAGTTTCATGAAAGCACATGAAGCATTTTTATTTCCTAAAATGGAAGGAATGACAAATACAAAAAGTTAACTGCTCATACTATTTTCTTTCTCCAGACAGAGGATGTTTTTTTTACTCTGGGATGCACAAAATTCATATTCCCAAGGATGATAACACAATTTGCTGCTGCCTTGTGGCATGGATGAACTTGTGAGCAATTAAAACTTTCCAAGTGAATTGGAAAGAGTCTTTTCTTCCTCATTTACCTGCTGACATCTTGAAGCACAGGTTTCCAGAGCCTGCACACCAAGCTTTGTACAATCCACACAGAATAACTGGTTGCCTACCCTCAGGCAATACAGAATCACAGAATCATTAATGTTGGAAAAGGCCTTCAAAATCATGGAGTCCCACCTTTGACCAATCCCCACTTTGTAACTAGACCAGGGCACTGAGTGCCACGTGCAGTCTTTGGTGACTCCAAGACCTCCTTGGGCAGCCCATTCCAATGCTTGAAAGGCATATAAGAGATTGAAGACTGGAGTGATTGTCTTGGACTCTTCAGCTGGAGTGGGATTTGCTGGTTCTAAAAGACATGAAGAGGACTCCTGAACACTCTCCACACATCTGAGCTGAGCAGTGACACTCAGAACAACTGAATGTAGTCACACACGGCACACAGAATTTGCCTCCATGGAAAGGCATGTCTGTTAACAGCTGACCCCATTCTAGCTTCTGCAGGAGTATTTTAGTCTCCTTTATCCAGGTAAGCTGAGCACTCAGCAGTTTTCAAACTATATCAGTTTAAAAATACCTATGGGATAATTTGGCACCATTTTCACACATATTGCTTTCATGGTGGTGTAAGGCAAGAAGGAATTTCACCTTCTGTCTGTTATTTCATCCAGTGTGTCCTGCACTGCACTGAGATAAAAAACAACACAAGAAGGATTCCTTGTGTCAGGAGAAAGACCAAATAATAGGACAGTATATATTTTATGGGACATAGAGATTCATCAGCTAACATTAAATCAGCTATGTCTTGTTATGCCTTAAAGATGTTGTGCTACATCTTTCTATGAAGTCTGTAGCACTTCCTTTTACATGCTTCAGCTACTGTGGCAAGAATCACCAAAATATTTATTTCAGTGTTTCAAGTGATGGCACCATGCCCCTTTACACCCTTCTAGATGTTTTGGGCATAATCTGATGCCCAAAGAAGCACCTGAGATCTGATGTACTCCATAAGGTTTGGGCCACTGGCCATTTGAGCAGTGGTCTCATGGCACAGAGTGTGGCTGTAGGTGCCCAGTGACAGTCCCTGAGAGCATCAGTCAGGCTGATGGACTCCTGCCCCTCTCCCCCTGGGATCAGTCCTTGCCACAGTCCTTGGCCCCAGTACCCAGGCATGGTGGGAGGAGTGAGCTATAGGAGGGTTTAGCTCTTCAGCCCTGGCCCTTTCTGTGTAGGGTAAGACTGTGCAGTGCAGGCACTGCTGCAGTTTTAGATGCTCACAACCATCTACTGTAATTTTCTTCTTCCAGAGAATTATTTTCAGCCTGTACCCCCTGTTCTGGGGAAAGCCAGTGTTTTACAACCTCTCTGTTAAGGCCCATTTAAGAAATACTTCTTGTGGTAACAACATAAACTCCAAGTTTTTTTGCTTCTTACCCGTAATACAAGGTGGGGTTTTTTTTGGTTTTTTTTTTTGTTTTTTTTAGGGACAGAAAGGGGTTAAATAACAAGGTATACCCACTGCCTGCCCAACCCATGTATTGAACAAAAACTTGTGTAGGCTCCCTTGAAATCCTCATTGCATTCATTGTGGAAAATTAGATTATTCTCATATCAGTGAGTTTCAGCTGCAGATTTCTATTTAGTTCATTAACTTGCCTTGAAGTTGGATGGAATCAGGAATATATTTCTCACTTTGATTGAGTAATTAGGGTTGATACTTTTTTGCTTTCATGCTAGTCCTTTTAAAACTCTTTCAGCTGTGTTTTTGAAAATAAAGTGAGTGAATTTATCATATTTAGACATCAGCAAGCACCACATGGCAGAGACAGCTACTCTGGAATCCTAACGGGCTCTCAAGAATTATCCTCTGTGATTATCTCCACGTCTGAAGGACCATATGTCACAGTCTCTGCAAACGGCATCTGGTTATATCACACAAGGAGGTTTCTTCTATCTATTTTGAAAGCAGCTCAACCCAAACTGGTGAACAAATCCCTGAATATATTGAAAGGAGCTGTATTCCTTTGAACTGTGTTATTGAAACTGATGTATTCTATGAGCTGGATGCCTGTTTCCTCCAAAGGCTTATCTAACCTTCTTATTATCACGTGTCCTTTCTGACACGTGATAAATCAAATGGGTAGCTAAGCCAATATACCTGAAAAATAATTATGAATGACCTTTTTCTCTTCTAGCTACAAATGTTATCCAGAAAGGGTACAACCCTTTCAGCTCCACGATAGACCAGAGTACCTCTAATCTCTCAGAGTAGAAATCTTGTAATGGGAAATTACTACCACCTCAGCAAACAGTGCCATAATTACTGAAACAATTGCTATATTGATCTGAAATTTCATAGGCCAAGTGGATGGCCTGTCTTTGAGAGACATGGGATGATGATGTTTTTTTGCAAGCTCCTTCTTGATTCAGCCTAGGTGATACCTCAGACCTTCCTGACACGCCTTGAGGCACAGGAGCTGCATGTTCATCCCCCTCCAGGTCTGTGCTCTGATCTGTGGCCCTGCCTACATGCTCCAGTAAGTGAAAACTCTGGGGATAATTCCAATGATCTAATCAGAAAATTAATGTGATATAAAAATCCCCTTGAACCTTCATTAGAAAATACTTTAGTTCACCTCCTCACTGATGAGGGTAGCACACTCAGCACTTCCTCATGTCCTATCCATAAAGCTTTCCTGCAGGCTTACAGTCATTGTGGCAGAGTTATGCCATGTTTTGGCCTGCACAGAAACACAGCCACTATTTTCTAGATGAAAGTGCTGTGAAGAGTGGGTCTGACTCACCTCTCATGCCAAGGTACATTAACAGGAACTCAATGCAGAATCACAGTGAGCATGCCAATGTCCTTCCCACACGTGGGCTTAAAGGTGGAGAGGATGCAATGTTATAAATCTGTGTCTAAAACAAACTGTGCCTCATGAAAACCTGCCACAGGGAATTGGACAGAAAACTGCCACTGTGCTAAGTTTGGAGCATGGTTTCTCTGTTCAGTGGCACTCTGACATTGATGTTGGGGGCCACATCCATCAGCCCTTCATGTTTTGTATTGTCCAAGCAAAACTGGAGATCTGGAGACTTCCTGAAAGAAAAATGAATTGAGCTGGATGCATGGACAGGTTCTGCCGTGTGCTCTAACATGAGAGGTTTGGCTGCTCTGGTATTGGCACACCATACAAACTGCATTGTCAGTGCTGGGAAAGCAGCAATGAGGCCAGAAGCAGCTGTGAGAAGAATCATCCTCAGGCATTGGGGCTGAATTTCAGTTCCAGCTCTCGTGCTGAGGTACAGCTGTACCCAACCCTATGAATCTTATCTGCTGATCCCAGACTTGCCTCCCTGATTTAATCCCAGAAGTGACCTGTCCCCATGGCCAACCCCAGCCTGGCTCTGGTCACCTCTGTATGTGGGGACCAGGGCTGCTGGGGGAGGTCCCTGCTGGCCCCTGCCCCACTGCTGGCCAGCCCAGCCTCACTGTGCTGACAGCAGGGATTTAGGGGTAAGTGAAGCCAGGCAAGGTTGGTTGAAATACAGTGAAAGAAAACCACATGAACTGGGCAACTCCACTGGCTCTTAAGACCTATGGGTGTCTGTGTAAGGCAACAGCTATGGGGCTTTTAAATCTCTCTTAAGAGGGATTTTGAAATGAGGAAGATTATTGTAGCATTTTAAATTATGTAATCATAGAGATTTACATATTTCTTCAGCTCTTTCCTACAAGCAGTATATACATATGTGTGTATATATGTATATATTTGAGGGTGGAAATGTTTACTTTGCTCATTATTGTGAGCACCTCACCCATCTTTTAGCTGTCACTGTATCTAGCCAAATGCTGCACTTAGCAGTAATTGTTATTTTAATTAATATTTGTCTGTATGATGCCTCTTACATTTAATGTTAGGCTTCTGTGACTCACTGGTACTGATAAGTGACCTACAGTTGCATTAACAGCCTGTGTAATATATGGCCTGTCATCACTAATACATTTTGATGCATTTTTCTGTATTTTGCTATTTTGGGGATTATGTCTGGTTTTACAGACAAATGGCCTAATTCTCAGTGCTTTGTCATTTATTTGTATTTCATGCCAATTTTTTGCACAGATCTAAATTAAAGAAAGGAAAAAATATACTGCAGAACCTCAGTGTCTCATAATAAAGGGCTGAATCCAGACCTCATAACTCTCATTTCAATCAGTCACAAAGAGACAGGTTCAGACCACTCATTTAAAAATATTTATCTTCTTCTCCCTCCTGGTAATTTCCTAGTGATTTCTTATTGTCATGAGGAAATTTCTAATATATATATTTACTCCAGTGTACACAAACCCTTTTGTATAACAGATTGAAATCTATCTGTGTTTACAGATAACTGGTCAGGCCCAGCATGTGTCCACCCTCTGAAGGGAACCTGGGAGCTCCTGGCCTTACACTAAGATCACCTTTTAGTATAAGGAGCTTAGAGACTCCATTCAGAAGTTATCTCAGAGGGGCCAGAAAAGAAGATTAAGCAGCTTTCAAGCTTCAGGAAAGTGTCCTGTTTGGTGGGCCTAGGCTCAGCCTGTAAGGATGTATGAAATAAATTATGTGGATAATTTTTGTATTGAAGTATTCCAGAGCTATGTGGAATACGAGCATTGTATACTAATGAGAGTTTTTACCTGAAGGTTTAAACACTTTTAGTCATACCTGGGATTTTTTTTTTACACTTTATCCCTTACTAACAATTGATTATGGGTCTTGAGATAAGCTCTGTGTCTGTGTGGATGCATTTGCAAGCATATATAGTATTTATATGTGTGCACATATATTTGTGCAAGAGTTGTGATGCCATGATGTACAGGAAGAAAGAGTGGCCCTGAGAATCAAGAGTGACTTTGATTCTGCTCATATGCAAAATCACACTTTTCCCTTCATTACCATGCTGGCAACTCCCAGTTTCCAGCCCTGCAGTGAGAAAATACCTTGTGTGGGTATGCTGGGCTCCTGCCACTGGCTTCCTCCATCCTCAATATCCCTCAGCCAGCTGCTATGGGGGTCTGGTCTGTCCTTTCTCACCCTAGCATCAAAAAATAGGCACTTGAATCTTGGCAGAGATAAAGGGTAAGATGAGTAGACAAGCAACAGCCAGTGGATATCACTTTCAGACAGGTATTTTTTTTGTAGTGTCACCAGTGGGGAATAAAAAACCTCAAAATGCCTTAAAATAACTGTATTCTCTTTTCAAAGCTGCTTCTTGATGGAGTTGATAGAACAAAGATCTGCAATTAAAATTCATGTTCATGTCACAACATGTCAATTAGAGGTGGAAACAGTGCTGAAGACTCTTCACCCATGAATTCTTTTAGAAATGTTTATGGAGAGGAGTATTTAGCCCATAAAGGATCAACTGTGAGAACTGTTTGGAATGTGGCTGAGAATTCTGACGTCTATCAATAATGTATGGATAATGTGGCTGATAAATAGAATACATTTGGAACTTAGACACACACTCATGCACATGTTCTCACTGTTTGTCTCAAGTGAACACATACATAGCTGCCATTCTGGCATATGGACACAGAAGTTTAATTTCTGCTTGCTCTGGAAAATGCATGCATATTGTTGAAGTAAGCCTTGCCAAATTAAATGCATTGCTTTGGGAAAAATAAAATTTCCAGTTCAAAAGTAGAATTGAAGGCCTCACAAATGTTGCATTACACATCTCCCCAACTCTCTATTCATACAATAATCAATGACAGGTTCAGGCAGATGAAGACTGAAAGCAATACCAGCTGATGAAGATGCTCTGCAGAGCCATGAGCATGGGTGACAGGCTCCAAGTCCTTCAGTCAACCTCTGGTGTAAGTACAGCCTTCAAAGACAAGTTCAAGAGCATGGACAGACTGCTTTGATGTCTTCAGCTTCTTTGGGAAGGAACAATCCTTTGAGGTGTTGGGTGGGACTGGGAAGGGTGACTTAGTCTTGTTTATGTCTAAAAGCTTTCTTTTAAGCTGATTATGCAGCATCTGGAGAAAACTGATGAAAACTTTCAGCTAAGAATCTGTAACATCAATAAAGCCATCCAGGAACAATTTTTTCAAAGTAAGTTCCCCATTTTCTAGAAAGCTTTATGTTTATATAAGAATAGAAAAATGGCTTTTTCTGAAGTATCATGGGAAGGAAACACCAGAGAAACAGCTATTCAAGACTCCACAATATGGCATGATTGGTCATCCAGAAACCTAATTCAGAAACCTAATTAAAGAAACTTAATTAAAGAAAAAAGGAAAAATTCGTAATTAAAATTATTTTTTTACGCACCAAGAGCCTGGCATTTAGCAAGAATAAATGCAGTCTATGCATCTTGGCTTGATCACTTATAGTGGTTTATTTGTGAGTCAAGCATCTTGTTCTGATACACTCCCAAGCTCTCTGATAAATTCATGACTACCATCAAGTTAGGGCATTAGTCACTGAAAATATCTTGCTTGGTTATGATGGGTTGCTCTGTTTTTTTCCAACACACTTTGAATCTTTGGATTTTTATGCTGTTTTCAGCCAAACCATTCTCTCTTAGAACAAAATCACTTCTGAGTGAAACAGACATCTCTGCAGTACATTCCTTTACTTTTCTGCCAAAGCAAATCTAGATAAACTCCACAGAATCTGGTGAAGTTGTTAAGTCTTTATAAAGGAATGGAGACTCAAATACAGGTAGTGACTATAGAATATGGTATATTGATGTATGATCCACTTTCAACGGATGTGGGAGTATGCACATTACTGCGTGATGCTCATGATATGTCTTGAATGTTGCAGCTGAAATGGAATGAATTATAATTGAAACACTTGGGCTAGTGGTGCTAGCTAGCTTGCTTGCTATTTTTATTAACCAGTCTTTCCCTGTTTTTTTTCTTCCTAAAGAGAAGATTGATGCTTCCTTGGGAAAAAAAAATTATGAATCCAGCCCGGTCTTTGTGCATTGAATTATGCATGGAGTCACTGTAATTGTACCTATCAGTCAATGCCTGCAGATAAATGCAAGGCTGGGTGGGGAATGGCTGTAGGGAAACACACATTTAGTCTTACATTGGTTGTGGTAACTGAGTGTGCATTTTGTATGCACAGTTGGACGAACGTTGTTATGAAAGCTTTCACAGCTGAGTTCATTGCAGTACTGCGAGGAGCAGGAATATTTTCTTCTGGGACTGGCTGAAAAGGAAAACTGCTCTTCTTTTTTACTCTACTGCTTTAAGACATATTCTGTCTCAGACAACCAGAAGCTTGAGAAGCCACCCTCCGTCTGTCCCCTCATAGATATATTTACACAATTCTTGGCAAATGTTTACCCAGTTCTTCAAAATCTCCAGCATGAGGGTCCAGAGCCTCCTGAATTACCAGTGCAGTGACTTAGGAACTCTGCTGTTAGAACAGTTTTCCCACTATTATCCAGTCCAAATATTTCTTGCTGTAATTTGGTCCTAGGCAACTTCCTGTAGGCACTATGACCATGGAGAAAAGATGGATTCACCCTCTTTGCAATTATGCAAACTGCCAGATAGTGTGACAAAAGTGGTGGTAAGATCTGAAGTCAATAACACTCCCAACTGTAGAAGAAA
The DNA here is from genome assembly GCA_025920805.1 of Petroica traversi. Taxonomy (NCBI): domain Eukaryota; kingdom Metazoa; phylum Chordata; class Aves; order Passeriformes; family Petroicidae; genus Petroica; species Petroica traversi. The sequence continues at coordinate 13,118,529 of JAHLSL010000057.1, read as the reverse complement.
AGTATAAGTGTTGTTACCTCAGATGCTGCTTCGTCACGAGATGGTGGCCTTTTTCAAGCATCCCTAATCTTTTAGGGTTTAAAATTGTCGCTCTAGAAATGTAGCAGGTAAAAATTACATAGATAAATCTTCTTTCTGCAAAGAGTGTGACTGCCCTTATCAGATGCTTCCTAGATGCTGGCTTATAGTAATTTCGAAAAACATTTCATATATATTTCATGTATTTATGTCAAGATATACACAGAGAAAAGCATCATTCCTTCACTGTAATAGCTTCCAGCAATTTCAGTTTAGCAATTCCCTTTGTGGGCACCAAATTTAGAAGCATTATGTGAAATACTCCTGGCTACGTTTAAACTAATAATTGAGATGGAGGGTTGTTGCACACAAACTTCTCTCCATTGAGGTCTGCTAAAGAAGATGTTTTGTGCCTCTATTTTTTGAATCTAAAGCTTTTTGAACATGCTCATTAGAACATTGCTAAAAGATGAGGGATGCCCCAGTAGTGCTTCCTTTGTGCCACCTGTGCCAGTGCACTGCTTGCAGATGGCACTGTCAGCAGTTCAGAGGGTTGTTCAGAACAGTGTGGTGTGAGAGGGGTGCACTGGAGTTTGTCTGATCTCAGGGTGGGTTGTGGAATCCTTACAGGAGTGGAAAAGGGCAATGCCAGGGTGAAAAGGTGGGCTCAGGCAACACTGCCGTGGGGTGAGAGAGGGCAGATGTGCTTTCGCTGGCTGCACAACAGAGACCTGGCAGAGCAGGAGCAAAATCCTTATTAATAAATAGCCCAAGGCTGTAATAAGGGGTCACTGAATGCTTACACAGGATGAGTAAAGGCATACCAAGAATGGCAGAAACATGAAGTGTGTGGGTTAAGAACTAAGAAGAAAAAAAAAGACATCTTTCCACAAAATCCCATAATTCATGAAGTGGGATATGAAGTTGTTCAAGAAGACTCTTCTCAAGGAGAAAGATGTTTAAAAATTTATTTCTGCTTGAGGCATTACGTTATGGTTTTCATAGCATTTGTGAATACAAATATCAGATGAAGGACATTTATGGTCATTCCTATTACTGAATACTCTAGAAGGATGGGGCTTGTCTAATTTCATATTTCTAGTCTCCACCCATCCATAAAACTGCTGTCCCACCCTCAAGTGATTTCTTGCTTGCTGCATGTCCAGTCACTTAGACTGGTGTTAATAGCAGCCTTTCTCCCAGATGTGTTTCTTTAATCATCAGAGTGTGTTTCTTCCCAGAGCAATGAGTTACCACTTCGTATATTTGTTACTACATGGAATATTAATATGGTAATCATGTCTGTCTCCTTAGGGGACTCGTATTTTATGGCTGCAATTCAATACTCTTCACTATTTGGAGTTAAAAGAAACAAAATAGTTGAAGATTTTAAAGGGCTTTTCTACAAAACAGGCAAAAAGCATACCAGAAAGTTCACAAAAAAACCCAACAAGTGACAAAAAACAGAAAGAAAAATATAATTTGTGATTCCCAAAAACATGAATTGTTTTTCATTATCACTGTTGGTTTTTCTACACAGAGATGAAAAAACGTCTTCTAAAAGATATAAAATGGTTTGCTTTTCTTAAGGGATCCTGAAGAAATCAACAGCCCCAAAGGGTTTTGAGATGTGTGCCAAGGCTAGTGCTGCAGGGTGTGGTGGAATAGCCCTGTGTGAGCTCAGGGGCAGAGCTATGTTAGAAAGGCTGCAGGAAACCTGACTGAGCCAGGGATGCCTCCGGGAGCTTCAGCTGCATTTCAGCTTCAGCCCTCACCCCTGGTCACTGCCTGAGCTTTCTGCAGCTCTGCCCACATCTTTCACTGATTCTGAATTCCTGCTTGGCCTTGGAACAGCTCCATTCCCAGAGGCCACAGTCCCCAGTCCAGCTCTGTTTGCCACTCTGGGCAGCAGGACGGGGCCGTGGAGAGAGATTGTTGCTCTGACTTGCCCTGCCCCTACCACCTGCTCTGGCAGAGCTGTGGCCAGACCCCTTCTCCCTCTAACTAAGGCATTGCTAGTGTGAAAAGGTAGCCATGACAGCTATGTAAAAAAACCTCAAAATTAATTTTCTTCCCTTTTTCACTGTAAAAATAATTCTCAGCCAAACTGAGAGAAAAACCATATTGTAACCATTAGTTTAGCCACTGGCATGGCAGCAGCTCTCAGGGTGTGTGGTACCTTTGAGGCTTGATTCTGCAAATACTGACACGTCTGCATATCATACAAGGGATCCAAATTCATAGATGTAAGAATGTGTGTGTGTGTACATATATATATGTACTTATCTTTGCAGGAAGCAGACCTTGTTCCATGGAGAATATATTGTCTGAATGGTCCCAGGCTAATCTATGCCAATATTTTAAGCTCATTTTGCCTGATGGCAGATGGAGACAAAGAGCTTATAACATTAATTTTCTTATTGGATCTCATCTGACAAAATCCCCAGTTGCTTTCGCCTTGCATGAACCATTATTCCTTTGTAGATACGTGCTTAATAAGCTTAAATTCTGAAAATGAATATTTACACTTTCTAATAGCAAGGGATAGTTAAAATCAAAAATGCTGCATGGTCTTCTGGGAAAGTCAGGATTAAAGCACTGCTTTCAATAATCAATAAGTCAACCAAGCAAATCTCTAGACTGTTGTTACAGGGGAATCTGTCATCATGGAAAGGGAAGATTTGTCTGAGGAACTGCTAAGTAAATGCTTCTGCCACTTAGTAGTGGTTTGGTAGTTTGTATTTGCTACAGAACAGAGTGCAGCCATGCACAGGTTTGTTTTGCTTTCCAAACAGAAGTAGTGTCTGGACCAAAGAATCTGTCTGTGATCCTCACTGACTTGGATCAGTTTAAGGATGGGAAGACATCCTCTATATTCCCCAGCTCAGTCTTCCTGTATTGCTTCCTCTCCCTTTTCCTTTTGTCTTCTGCATTTTGTATCTCTCAGCATTAAAATACTAGGATAAATTTACCTGACGTTTTTACAGACTATCAAACAAATAAATGGTCTTATACCTCACTGATCTGTATCCACCTGTGACAACTAATACCCCCCCAAAAGGGACTTAATTCCCTAATAAATGTCCAAATGCAAGACAAGAATTTGAGCTATCTATTTGGGACAGTATCATAATTTTCTTACAAAGTGTATCAGAAAACACTTACCAGAAAATAATAAAAGTCTCAAATTCATAAATATGGAACTGAGCTTCATTTCTACAAAAAATGCATCGTGGTCTGCACTATTTTTAGCTTTTACCACAGTGCTGGCTCATTTCCTAACTTTGTTTGAATATGAGCTTAAGGCTTAGGACCTAAAATCCTTGTTAGATAGGTAAGTGCCCCAAGGGGTCATATTTAGAGGTTCAAACATGCACATTTTGGTTCCCTCCAAACCCTCTCCATCGGCATTTATTTTCCTTTCTGCAGCTGCTGAGATTTGCCACTGTCTCAGAGGGCATATGAATGACTCATTGTTTATAAATCCTTTTCCATTCTGTAAATCATGTCTCTCCTTTTGGACATCCTTCCCAGCAAATGTGGCAGGTGCTGTGGTGAGAGAACGAGGATGCAGATAGGATGTTAACAGGAGGGTACTGCTTCCAGCTCTTGGACACATCTGCAAAGTGGCAAGGTGAGCAGGGTGGGCCCCAGTGACAAACACAAACTGTAGGATGAAAATTATGTTTTATGAGGCCAGGTTGGTCCTGTGAATACTTGAAAATGGAGCTGCTTGTAGTCGGGACAAGCACTGTACTCAGGGCAGTATTAAAAGCACATAGAGTCTGTGGATATTGTAGCACAAACCCAAGAGATTTAAAGATACAGGCTGTCTCTCCCCTCCCAGGAGACAAAGGGGATTCAAGCTGGGGCAGCAGCAGCCCCATCCACACCAGAGCCCATTGATATGCAGCACTGAAATGTCTCCTGTGATGGCACTGGCCTGAAATGCTTGAGTTTTTTTTAGCTTGATCTTGGACCCTATAATTTTCCCCCTCAACATCTAGCCTTACATGATGGCTTTGTAGTGTTGTCTACTTGTTCTCCCCTCCTGTTTTGCTTTATCTAATCAGAAGATACAAGTCCTCCTATTCATGACCTTTGCCTTTCCCTTGTCTTATACCATTAACACCTAACTACCCTCATCAGAAAAGGCTAATTCCTTTATATTGGCAAGGCTAAAGCTCTGTGAAATCAAAGGTGAAACTCCCACTGCCTTCAGCTGGAGCAAAAAGTGAATCGGATTAATCAAAGAACTTGAGGAGAAAAGCAAAACAGAAGGCAGAGACAGTAAGTTCAGCCTAGAAGAAACTCCAAAATGATTAAAAGCTTCCAAAGATCTCACACCTTCCTAGACATTCAGGTACCATCTAAGATGACATATCTACCCTTAGATACCACACACCTCAATAAATGCTGTTCTTCTAATTATAAGGCTTCCTTCAAAGTTGGAGTGTGCGGGTACTGGCGGGTTAGCTACTGGTTGTAATACAATTTTAAGTGACTGGTATTCACTGGTTGCTGTACGAATTTCCTTTAAAGTTCTAATTTCTGAACCGTGTCACTTTTCACTAAGATGACAAATGCTGGCATTTGGTGGGATGTGGTATTGATTGCATCAAGCTCTGCTGTGAGGGCTGGCAGCAGCAGAACAACGCGGGAGCCATCCATGCCTGGCTGGATCAGATGGCTTCCCCAGGGCTTGTTTTCATCCTGCACTACAGTTAGACTTAGAGTGAATAAAATCCCTGAAAAGGTAACATGCTGATTTGCTGAATTATCTATCAAGTGAACTGTTCAAAGCAGAGAAAGGGCCAACTGAGAGAAGTAAGAAGCACACTGCTCTGATGGCTGGGCTAATTCTCCACCTATGAGGGTTTTATTGCCTACTGTTGCACAGGAGGGTTCAGGCACTGAGCAGTTTCCACTGGATGAATGAAAGAGTTTGGGGATCTGTTAGCAGGAAACATCACATTTTACAGTCCCAACTTTTTTCTTTTCCTTGCTAGTGAACATGGACATTATTTTTTAAGTTCTCATAATGCTTTTAAACATACCATAATACCTGACCCTGACGAGTAATCCAAACAGCCAGTAATCTTCTGGTATATCCCTTCCTGCAGAAACTCTGTGGTAAACTATTTAATGGAGGAAATGAGAGATGACCTTCTATGCCTTAAGACATTTTACATCATGAAAGACATGAGCAATTAAACTGCCTTCTGCTCAGAACTGCTAAAATGGTCAAGAAGATAAATAGTTCTGGTGCCTCATATGGGGCCGGTTCTTTCCCATATGAGTCCATTTCTTTCCTTGCCTGACTGTTCTTCATCCAGCTTATATATATGACCATATATATGCTCAAGCCATAGAGGATATTTCAAAAAGTAAGTCTTTTTTGGGGAGATGTGTCACCTTCTGGACTGAAATCCTAAATGGTATTTTTAATAGAATTGAAAATAAGTGATCTTTGTCTTTATGAGAGTGAGTGATTTCCTATACAAAACTCTGAGGTCTATTTATGAAGAGCGCCACACAAGAAAGAGATATTGATTCTTATTTATTAACTATGTATTTCTGGCAGTTACATCTTTTATCACCTTTAGATTGAATGACTAGGCCTCTTAATATCATGGAATCATAGAATGGTTTGGAATGAAAGGGACCTTGAAAATCCCTGCCAGGGACACTTTCTACTAGACCAGGTTGCTCAGAGCTCTATCCAACCTGGACTTGAACATTTCCAGGGATGGGGCATCCACAACTTCTCTGGACAACTTATTCCAGTGTCTCACTACCCTACCAGTGAAGAATTTCTTCCTAGTATGTAACCTAAACCTACTCTCTTTCATCTTAAAGCCATTCCCCCTTGTCCTATGAAACCCATCCCCACTTGTGCCTGTGAAAAGTTCCTCTCCAGCTTTCTTGTAGGCTCCTTAGATACTGGAAAGGTGCAGATCTCTGAGATTTAAAAAGTTTTTCTGTAGAATAATTATATTGTCTAGAAGGATATCAACACAAAGTTTGAGAACGAAAATAAAATGTGAAGGTGACACAAAAATTCCCACCTCTGAAACTGAGAAACTTCCTTTACCAACATTTAACTAATTCTTGATAAAGATTTATTTCCCTGCAATTTCCACTAGTGTTGTCACTGATTAAAAAAGTATCAGGAGGGCTTGTGGTGGTAAATGCAAATGTTTTAAGTATCATAAACTACACTTAAGAAAGGAAGAAGAGAGCAATGTTTCTCAGTGAGAGCCCCCATGCTGTGTATGGTGCTGTCCCAGCACCTTTGTTTACCCCTTCTCTGAGGGGGAGGATCTGTGGCTGAGGCTGTGGCCATCCATGGAACTTTGTGTCACCCTGGGGAGTGCAGAGCTCTGGCACCTTTGCTGACAGGAAAAGCACTGACAGTGGGTGGCAGAGGGGAACCAGCTTTGCACGGCTCTGCTCGTGGTTGCAGCTAGAAACACTGCAAAGTGTGGAGTGAAGCAAACCAAACACAGGACAAAAACTCCCCTCCAAAATGCAGCTCCTGAATTGTGATAACACTTAGTAATGCTGTGTCACTCCATGTCATTCAAGGATGAAAACAAAAGGAAAGGGGAGGGAAATTTTCTATTGAAATATGTATTTATTGAAAATTTTTAAACCAACAAAACTTCTTTTCACACTCTGAAATGGAAAAACTGTATAAATATTTTATGGATCCAGAGGCCATTAACTAATTACTTGTTTAGAAAACAAACCTGTGAATTCAGCAACTGGAGATACCCATATGAAAATCTGACCACATTGACTTTTGTGGTGCACACCAGTCAGTGAACAGGTATTAGAGTGCCTGTGATTTTCAAGAACAAGTTACCAATCCTTCTTTGTGCAGTGATGGCCCATGGTTAATTTCAGGATCATTCTGCGGACCCAGCTACTGAGCTTCAGTGAGACTGCTGAGCAAATACAGGAGTTTTCCACTGAAATAAGTCAGTTCTCCAACATGATCAGCAGCCTGCTTAATTCCCAGACATTAGTCTAATTGGATTGTCCAGATACTAGATACAACAATCTTCTGTATTCTTAGAAATAGCTATGGAATTACAACTTTCCCATAGGTTTAACAGTTCTCTCCCCTGTCTCTTTCCATTAAAAGAATTCAATCCTATTTCAGAAGATAACCTTGAGAGAATGAGGAAGGTACAGGCTTTGCCTCTATCTTAATAAAAGTCTGATATGAAGGTTTAATTAAGAGAGAGAAAATACCCAGGAATGAACACAGGATTTAAAGCAAAATAGACCTCAAAAAAGGGAAGTAAGAATCACAAAAGTGATTCAAAAGGTCCCCCTGCTGAGACAGAGCAGAGTTTCTCACTGAAGCTTGAGATCTGTCATAGCTGTTTTCCATTTTCCATCTGTGTGCCAGTTCTTATCCTCCCTTTTTCCTTCTTCTGTCTTGGCTTAAAAGGCTAAGAAGATTTTTCCAGCTAGTTTCTTTTTTTTTTTAGCTTGGTGACACTTTTCTTGTGGCATTGTGGTACTAAGGTTTTACTCTTGGGTATTTTTTATAAGAGTTTCAAACACTTGACAATCCCACAAGTCCATTTTATAGGCCTTTCATTGCATTAGAATAAGCACAGGAGAAGCTGCTACATCTTCTGTGCTACCCTTCTATATTCTACTAGGGACACAATGTTTTCTGTAAACTGTCCTACCAAAGAAAAAAGTAGAGGGATACAAAGAATGGAGAATCTTAAGTTGCCTGATCTGATGTCTTCTCTGACGATATTGGAGTGGGCCTGTTTCGTTATGCATGAATAAATTAAACTTCTCCCTCCTTGATAATTTTAACTGTACAAATCTCTGAAAAAAAATTTTATTAAGTATATTGCACTCAAGGGATTTCAGAGCCCAGAAAGTGAAATCCGCTATCTTGTTTATTCATAGATGCATCCTTTCCATGCGCTTCTGAGGTTTTACCAATAGGGTTTAGTGAAGGAGTCCTAGGAAAAATTCTGTCTCACTTCATGTGGCAGGTGTGACATTGAAAACACACTAATTTTCACGGAGATGGTCTTGAAGGTGTGCATATATAATTGTATGCTTAGTCAACAATTAGTCCTTCTTTTCATAATTTTTAGATTTGATCTTATAAAATATCATGGTGTTAGAACACATTTACACTTTCATTTGAGTCAAACAGCATTACAGTCCCATCTTTGTACTGCACTGAAGATAATGAGAAGCTATTCTTGTGATATCTACATGATGCTGCAATGATCCAAATGTATTGCTTGGATTCCTAGATGATGCTACAGTAGATACAAATGCTAGGAAATATTTTAAATTCATCTTTGGTTGACAGACTAGTTTGAAAATGTTGTTGGCCACTAAAGGGGATGTTTTTCCTAAGCTAGATTTATTTGTTCTAAGAAAGAAGTTTTAAAAGCCAGTGAAATATTCCCAGGATAATACATACACAGCTGACTGAATAATTCATCATGAATAATGTATTTAGATTTTGCCTCTCTCTTCATAAGGAGATTAGGATATTCTCAGATACATTAATTATTCAAACTAATACTGAGTTTTCTCATCCTCCCCCTCCAAGGGTTCGATTCTGTCACCTTTACTCAAGCTGAGTAGCTTTTTCTGTTGGGAATTGTGCTGATTTTAGTGGCAGTTCCTGCACAGCATGGTACAGGGGAGAGCATCTGGACGGAAGTGAAAAGGTTACAAGCACTTGTGAATATTTGATAGTTGTACTTGGAAGCTCCTCCTGTATAGGACTGCTATGCAAATCCTAAGAGATACTTTTGTTAGCTCTTGTAACTAACCATCACAACCCCAATTTATTAAACATACAATTCAAATTTTGATTGCAGCTGAGAGGCGAGCTAACATCTTGCTTTCCATGAGCACTGGAGCTTAGCTTTGAACACTTTGCTGTTGACAGAAAGCGAACAAAAAAGATCAAGAACGAAGGCTAAAAGAAATGTGCTTGTGTGTGCAGTCACTCAGAATTTCTCTTGTTACCAGCATTGCTTCTGGGAACTGCCCACAGGCACTTTTTCAGCGCTGAAAAAAATTGCATTAATTACCTCAGTGTCTTCCTGTTCCCTGTGACTTCAGTTCTTTCTGGCAAGAATTTTTAATATAGACCTGGTCTTTGACTGGGCAGATGAGGCTGCCTTCTGAACTTCCAGGAGCAGTGGCTAAAGGAAGAGCTGGAAGTGCAGGCTGGGGCACACCACCACGGCAGTACACACTCACAGGTGCTCTGCAGCTATTAGTGCCACCCCACTTTGCCAAGGAAAATTCATCCTTGTGGCTCTGTGGGATGGTGTTTCCAGCTCTCTGGCTAGCTGTGCTCCCAGGTCACCTGCTGTTCCTCCCACCCAGCTAAGGCTTGAAAACCCCTCTCAGCAACCATGTTGTGGTTAATATTTTTGTGTTTTATAGTCACCTTGGGTGGGCTGAATTGAACTTTCAGTCTTTTTTGAAAGAAAAGTATAACTTTTTCCTAAAAGTCACACCATCTCCTCCAGTGACTAGGTCAGAAGATTTCTCTTACAATACTCTGCCAAGATTTTCTCTTCTTCTTGGGTTAAAACCAAGAGTTACCTCAGAGGGGAAGACTTTGCACTAAATATAGACTGTATTCTTACATAAAAATGTGAGATATTTTATGTAAGAAGATTATCCAATATTTTATACACCTACCTCTTCTCCATGTGGGGAAAACGAAAAGTTCTGCCAATGTGAAGTATAAAACCTGTAATAAAACCTTTGGAGCAAAGTGCTGTGCCTCCAACACGGGGATTGCAGCCTTCTATATGATGGAGAAAGCACACCTTATCAATACATGTATTTGCAACTGATATACTTGCAGTGTCTGCACTGGAGAGTGGTTGCCTGGTTCTATTAAAGTTCCAGCCAGACTGGAGTTGGCAGGTTTAGAGTGCTTTGAACATGGTCCAACACTAATTTGATGGACAGGGTTGGAATAAGGCAGGTTAGTCTGTGACAGTAAAACAAATACAAATAGCCTCCTGGCTCTCTGATGGTGTTTACAAGAGTATTAAAATGTTTTCCCACTAATGATACACAGTTCTAGGGATCGCAGCACTGTATCATGAGGATAATGCTGCTGCTGCTGTGGTGTGGATCTAGAGAGATCCGAAAGAAAATGCTAGTGGAGGCACTGGACAATATACAATGCCAGCAAAATAGAGTCAAAGTGTTACTGCTGTGCTTCATAAAAAAGAGAGATAAATGCACAAAGCCTGATGCTCTAGTGATGCATTTGTTATTATTTACCTGGTATACACAGACCTGGTTTTACATCTCCCCTTTGTATGGCTTAAGTACCTTCATATCAGATTCCTTGCTTTTTGTGTTAATTCATGTCATGCCTTCTATATAAAAGACCTCTTATAACACACATTTAGGGTACGGAGAATATTACAGAGCACTTGCAGATTTGCTAATTTAGGCTTGATACTATAATTTATTTTTAAAGGAAGTTTGATGCTTGCTTTTCTGTAACCACCACATTTCTCCCTAAATGAAAGGCAATAAAACAATGTTAGAAGTATTCATAAACACATACATTTTGCACAAATGCTACCTCAGAAAGCAGAAAATTTTATATTTACCCTTTGGGCTTTTTCTCTGTCATAATGCAGGTTCTCGTGTGACAGCAGAGCCCTTATTCTTTGCAACCACCAGCACATCTGGTTCAGTGGGAATGTAGAAGCCCCTGATTCCTTCTTTTTTCAGGACAGAAGTTGTATTAACCTTGCAAACACAGTGAATGTCAAATCAGTAAACTGCTGACTTGCCTAGCATCTGTATTTTCAGCCTATTCATGCCATAGCTTTATGTTAAAGAGCACCATAAACCACTTATGATCTGACCCATTCTGTGCAAACAAAGCAAAATCTGCAGATAACACAAACCATAATTCCAGAGGTCAGTAGGTTGCAGATCGTTTGCTTAGTATTTTTAATGAAAGACGAACAATAAACACTCTTTTATCTCATTAATAATCTGCATATTATTCATATTAATAGAACTGGGACCTGCAAGCTCATAAATATCACTAGATACTGTGATACTGGCCTTGCTGTGAGTGCTTTATGGGTTATAAATTACTTTAAATTATCATTAGACACAGGTTTCAGTGGAGCTGCACTGAAAAGCCCTCACTCCCTCCTAGTTTTTAAAGGCATCACAAGGCTATAATGATGCTGAAAACTGGCACTGAAGGAATTGAAAACTGTAAAATTGGAATTGATGTGTGACTTGGAGGTTCAGATTTTGTGATGTTTCCCTCTTGTGCCTTGTGCAAGAATCCTCTGGTTTTCCCGCTTCAAATTTTTAATGTGATTTTAGGGGTTTACTTCCCCTGGAGACTGAATTTTTGAGAATCTTTGCAAAGATTCTTAAAAACATGGTTGCTATGGAGGCTGTGGAGAGGAGGTATGGAGTGGGGGAGACATTTAAATTGCTGTTACTAGAACTCATTTGTGTACCTGATGCCACAACATCTGATTGGATCACTGATGTCCCTATGATGAACCAGCAAGGCAAGGATTAAACTATCACATCATTAAAAAAAAATTAAAACTTAAGGCATTCATTGGGTTTAGAAGATGACAAATTTTCAAATGGGCAGGAACAGGAAATATCAGAATTTAGGATTCCCTTCCTTGTCTTTTCCTTCAGTGCTTTTGGATTTGTAATGAATGTTCTGAATGTAACTTTACTTAGGCTCCTCACAGCAGGGGAAATACTAACCGGCATGATTAGTCATACAACCAGTGGAGTTTCAGCAAATTTGGCAGCCTAGCAAACAGGAAAAAAGTAAGGTTTTAACTGAATTTTTCTGGGCTAACCTAAGGCTTATTTACAGCGACATCACCCATCAAGAGACTACTCCCCCCACTGCTTTTCTGTTAGGCACACTGCCCCGTGCCAGCTCACCAGGCTTTTCATGCTGTTCTAATCACGGTGCCCTGTGCACGGGAGGAGGCAGCCAACAGCCCATGACGACACCTGCTTTTTTTGGGGCCAGCAGCAGAAATGAGAATTAACTCTGCATCAACTTGTATTTTGTTGTTTCAAAATCCCAACCTGGGGTGCATTTAATAAAATTTCCGCATGGAAAAAAAAAAAAAAGTCTGGTATTACCCAGGAGTGTTATTTTGGGTTCTGTGCTTTCTCATTGCTTGTAATTGTCAGGATTAAGAAGAGTTCCCAGATTCCATCTTTATCTAGTTCAGCTTGTTCCCAGGATTTACACTGCACTAGGTTGCTGCAGTTTGTATTCCCCTTGCTCTATTCCCTCCCCATACATTAACCAATCACCAGGATTAATGCATTCCTGAAAGGTAAAGAGCAGAAGCCTGTCTCCTTGACAGCAGGGGACAAACTCATAATAAATACATAAAAATAAACATAAATAGTTAGAGCCAGCAGCAGATTGTGTTGGCAGTAAAGTAGGGTTTGCTTAATGCTTTATGGAAATGAAAGCTCTATCTTCTGCCTTCACTGCCATCATTTTGAGAACCCTTTTAATCTGCTCTCTGAACATGATTATCATTTCTATAAACATAAAATATGCTGCTTTAACTCTAAGTTCCCTCCCCCAGATTAATGTCATTGAAAGTAATAGCAATTAAAATAAGAGGCTGTCCAGGCAGGCATTGCAAGTGCAGATTCAGATAACAAAAGAGCAGAAGTTCAGCAGCTGGTACGACACAGGCAGGAATACCATTTCCAACAGCTTTTCTCCGCATCAGTTGCTTTTCCCCTGGCACCTGGCTGCTGATGGAAGTTAGATGATGTGTGGCCATCCAGGGTAAAAAATTATTTTGAATAGGTCTTACAGGCCCTCTTATCCTATGGGACTTGACAGAGGTGACCGATCTGAAACTGACAGAGGCTCAGGGCAGCAATATAACATGGTGCATGAGTTATTGCAATATGGATTAGGTGATATATTCAGATATAAATGACTGACTGGCTGCAATTGATGAGCTAGGAATAAAACAAGTAGAATTCTGTGTGCTAAGTTTCATCTCGCTGTTTTAAATTTTGCATCCATGTAGCAAAAAAGAAAACCCAACATAATGGTGATATTGTCCAATGACCTACCAACCTCTGGGAACGTGCCAAACCTGATCCCAGCAATGTCCAGCTGTCTTCTGTGCTAGATAAAATTATTTTCTGATCCCAGGTAGATTCCTGAGGGACCAGTGGGAGCTTTCGACTTCTATGAAGCAGAACACTTGGAAACTGTGAATGAAAGTTCTATGCTTGTAGACATTGTAGCTAGCCTTGCTCTTAGTTTGTAAATGTCAGGCTCAGTGCTCAGCTTCCCTATGAGCTCTTCATGCTTCTCTGACAGTGGGGAAAGAGCATTGCTGGTGTAACTGGCTGCTCCCCAGTTTCTGTGCCATGGCAAAGTGGAATCCTGCTGCCATGGGTCTGCAGGAGCAATTCTCTATTCCCCATGAAAGCTAGGGACTGTCACGGACATGTTGGAGAGGAAGGGGCTTCACTGGAATGAGATACCTGTCCATGCCGTTTAGGCCAGCACTTGGCAAGAAAGTGAACAGCTTCTGGGGTCTGACCACTTCTGGAGTAAAAGCAGCTGAGAGCCAGGAGACAAAGTGAGGAATGAAATGACCTTTTCTTGATTTTTCCTACACCTTCATTTCCACTGGCAATAGCAAACAATTGGCAGAAGTTTTAGTTACAATTTTAGCTTTTTATATGTTTACTTGCCAGCTCATAGGATGGTTTCAGATCAGATGTTGTTATTTTACACTTGTGGGGTAAGACAGAGCTTATAGTAGAGATTACACTGAGTAACTAAAGGGCCTTTCTCTTTTGCCTTAGGGGCTTGCCCTGTGAACTGGTCTTTATAGACAGATCATTCATTTCAGAAAATAGGCTCCTATTCTCTGATGGTCCAATTCCACTGTTAAGTGGCCTAATAATTTTTACAAAAGCCCTTGTTTACATAAAGAATAGCTGTTCAGATTACTTTTTCCATAATTCACATCTGACATTTACCCTAAGTACTCTGCTACTTGAAGAAACTGTGACCTGGTAAACAGTAAAAATTTGGGCTGGCCTGTGAACGTCCTCAGAAGACGTAGGCTAGGACAACACCATAGGTGTCCTACCTTCTCTTTCTCCTGTTTCACTGTACCACAGTTATAGTCCTGTTTTTGTTGTTTCTCTCCTCCCCACCCCAAATTTGGTGGACTTGCAATGAAGAAACTTTGAGGCAGGGACACAGGGAGATGTTTGCCTGTTTTTGCTGAAGCCACTGACAGCATGAACAAGCCAGTGCAGGAACAAACCTCTTGAGGGGGGCTGTACCAACATTCTGCAGAGAGCAAGGAAGACTTAGTAACTACCTGGTCCTTTCTTTGCTCCAGGAATAGTGCACCTACATGCTGTCCCTTCCCTTGGGCAGATGGCGATTTGGATGGGAATCTTGCACTGAGTCCCTCCTGCTCGGCTTGTTCATGCTGTAACTGGAAAGTATTTTCCATGTGCGTGTGCTGTGCTGACTCTCAAATCTGTGGAAAGAAGGACTGTATTGAGATCAAACTTAATCTAAAAACTTAAAAATAGCACTGGGAAGATAAACCTGGAATAGCTCCCTCCGTCTACCGTGTACTCTGCTTAGCACTTCCTTTCACCCTGCAGCCCAGCCCATCCCTCCCATGTGGTGTCACCGTCGCCATAGCATATGTTAGTTACTGGACTGGTGCCATTGGTTTCCAGCAAAGAAGCACATAGGTTTTGCATATAACCCTTCTGATAAAATTCTGCATGGTTTCTTTGCTGTGACTCAGTTAATTGAATCCTTCTTGTACGAGAAAGATGAAAGAGTGCAGTGACAAAAGACCAAAATATCTAAATCTTGTGATGTTCTGCAGGTACCCTGATTAAAAATACTTCAGACTTGGTGCTGTTGTTGTATGTGAGACAAAACGGCTGGTAAGAATCTTTATCACAAGTAGATTTTATAAGGTCAGCTGTCATCTGAACACCAGCCTCAAAGAATCAGCATATTAAAAACTACTATTAGTTCTTTTCATACCACTTTTAACCTTCATTTTACTCCTGGCCTTATTCATATCATGAACTGTGAGGTCATGCAAGGTGACAAACTGGGATCTTAAAAATGCACCATTTCTCTGGCATTACACATACACAAGTTTCATGAACTTTACAACAGTCATGGCCAAAAAGCATAAGAAAAAATAAATCTTTACAGTTCCTGTGAACAGCAGCCATTGCAGTTTCACTGAACTGAGAGAAAGCTTTGAGTTTGTTTCCCCCCCACCATGTGCATTTTTTTAAAGTCTGTCAAGAAACAACAACAGAGAGGAAAGAGACATTCTTATATTCTGTAAAGATAATTGCCACAACAGTATATAAAGCTCCTCTTTTTTGACTCAGTAACTTGAATGCTTGAAGAGGCTGGGTTGTAACTGCACCCAAGCTCACTGAAAGACACATCATGTTCTTGGGGGTATTTATTAAACTGAGGATTAATCTCTCACACTGTATGTGAGAAAGGTGAAATAATTTTGCAATGAAAAGAGATGAAGGAATTACTGATCATTTAATAGTGCACATGCTACACATATCATGTGTCATTCTAACTCATGAGAGAGCTTTAAGTCTCACTCAAACAAGGGAAAAGTTTAGGACTTTGCCTTGTGGGTCAGTGTGCAGGCGGTCTGAAGATCTGATAGACTCTGAAACTACTACCTGTGGCATATCTTGACACAGAAACTCTGAAATGAGCATACAGCATGCGTACTGAGTTGCCTCTTGTTCAGCTGATGCCTTTGATGTTTCATGACAGTTTTTAGTGCTGATGTGGCAAAACAACTCCAGAATGTGCAAAACCATAGCAACTGCTGCAGGAGGATATATCTGGAAATAAAATATCATTATCACTCTAATTTGACTGCATTTCTTCCCTTCCAAGACAACAACAGCAGTTCCTCTACAAGCAGGTTTTTTTTTTAGGACAGGATTATTTTGGAGTTTCAGAAAAGACTCCAGCCCAGCCTTGTGGAAGATAGTGCACACATGCTGAAATCTGATGTGATTTTCCTGGGATAAGGGAGAGGCAGCCAGTGTCTGGTGATTTTTTATGGGATTTGAAGGTCTATGGGGCCCAGGGTGTCAGGTGTTTCCCAGAACTGTTGGCAGAAGAGTATGGGATTGTAACACCCATACCACCAGTGCCAGGACATGGCCTATGCAGAAGCTATCCATCTGTCTGTCTTAAAAAAAAGTTGGAGCACATTTCAGGGGTTTTTCTGATGAAAATTCCTTTGAAAACTGTTACATTTCTGTGGAAACTTTGTTTAGCAGAGTAGGCCTTTCTGAGGGAGAAGAATACATGCTCTGACATTTCCCAACTGCTTCAGTTTTAAGTGGTGCAAATGATGGTTTGTAAATCATTACTGTCAGTTCCTGATATATTAATTAAATAATATCATATACATTTCTTGCTTATTAACATATCCAAAATATATGCAGTCATGCCTCATTTTTGTTTTTTGAAGCAGGAAATATATAAAACAACTTCAAACTCCTCCTTGGGTAGAAAAAGATAATTTCAAGTGCTTAGAAGAAAATTAATTGTAATGAATATATGATCAGAAATTGTCAAATTAATATTTACTTTTATTGAGTAAGACACTATTTTAATTTACAGGCGGAGTACTACAAGATTTTGGAAAAAAAGGAATACCACAAGGATCCAGATGGAGAGACCCACCCTTTCTGCTGCAAAAGAAAGATGCAAAAGACTTCCGTCAGAGAGAGCCAGGAGTGGCACAAAGGATCAGCCTTAAGGGTGAGTGGGTGCTAGCAAGCCCAGCTAGCTGCAGAGTTACTTTAATACACAATCTCCCTCAAATTCCTGGAATTGATTAGTTAACTGCAAGGAAAATAGTCGTGCAGGAAAAGGGAACGGAGGCAATGTTTGAGAGGTGTAATTTCTCCTGTTATCTTTTCCTCCACACTGGCATGCCCTTATGCTACAGATAGAACTGCTGCTGAACCGGTCATTGCACTGACATCGCTCTCCACTGTCAGAAAGCCAAAGGAAATCCGCTCGTGATTCCTCCACCTGTTTCACAGAGTCCTGCATGGCAAGCCCAGGACTCAGGAGCCTCTCCGGGCTCGCAGGGACTGGCAGTTCCTGCCCAAATCACAATTACTCTTTCCGAAACAGGCCCTAGCTTAACAGACGAGCGGGGTTTACCGTGCCCAAAACTGAGAGAAACCTGCCCAAAGCCACGCTCCCGGCCCCTCGCAGAAAAAGCCGCTCGTTAAATTCCCGCCGCCTCCAGCCCGCCGC
>JAHLSL010000057.1:13021215-13100704 GCA_025920805.1 Petroica traversi | reverse complement strand
CTCTGTGGGCGCTGTCCCGGCCACGTCGGGCGGCTGCTGCCGCCTGATCTGGGCTCCCTGCGCCGGGCACAGACGCATCAGGTTGGGCACGGGATTCTGTGCTGAGGCTGAGCGGCTCCCGAGCAGAGCTGGCTCCTGCGTGGGCGGTGAGCTCATGTCTGGCTGCGCGGGCCCCGGAGGCAGACAGGCCCGCGGGCCAAGGCTCTGTTCCCTCGGCGGGTTGCGGGTCCCCTACCAGAGGGGCATCCCCTGATTTTCACTGCTGGGTGAGGTCACCCAGCCATGGGTAGTACTGTAAAGCTTGCTGCGGTGTGGCCAAGTGAATCCTTTCCTACTGCTTTGTTTTCTTTCCTTGAAACGCAAAGCACAGCGAAGGGCAAAAGAGAGCAGTGATATCCTGGTACACATTCTTAAAAAAATGAAAAATAATCTATAAGAAAAGTTCTTTAAGAAATTATTGCCGCTTAACATTTGCCTGTTTGTTTTGTAATAGTAATGCATCAGTGGCACTTACTGCTAAGGTTAGATATCAAATAGTCTTCCCATAAAATTTATCAAGAAAATGGTGCTGATTGGTGTTCTCAGGCACTGATACAAACAGCATCACAGTTGAAGGTACAAGTTGACCTTGAATGTCGATTAGCAGAAGGCTTTATCCACATTTTTTTTATTGCACACAAGATTTCTGGACTCTCTGTGTCCCTGTGTTTCCTTTGTGTTGTGTTTGCAGAAAAATAAAAGAAGCACAAAGCTCCTTGACTAAAACCAAAAGCTGTTTATAGTTTTGTGGCCAGTGTGATATTTCCTGATAATGTAAAAATTCAATTGGAAAAGGAAATAATGTGTTGCCTTGCATTGTTCCTCCAAATAACTTAGAGGGAGATAACTTGATAAAAGCATTTCTCTCACACTCTCTGATTAGTTAAGTGTAGCTGTTGTGGTTCCAAAAATAGATAGTCCCTGAAAGTGCCTGAAATCTGCGACATGGAGGTCAGTTCTGTGCACAGCCTTTTCTGCTACAGTCATTCTGCCTTAAAATTGTCATGGACTTCTCCTCTGTCTCTTTCTTTAATTCACTCATAATTTTTCATTGTTCTATGAAATAGATGCATTATGAAATCAAAGAGACAAGCTTGTAGTCAAAAAGTAGCCAACAATAGTTGTTTGATGCAATAAAAATAAAAAATGTTCAGTGTTTTGAAATAAGGAAAATGATCACTTTTATAATGGGTACTGGCAAAACTCCATGATTAACTTTCTTAAGAAATGTATCTACTAAATAGTGAGTAACAAAGCAATACCTCTATAAACTATCCCCAGAATTGCTTTTTTGTCTTATTTTTCAATGACTAATAATGTTTTGGCTGATGCCGGAATGGCTTTTTCCTTTTCTTTTATATCCTTTTTACACAGTTCTGTGTATCCACAAGTATTAGCATAAATACTTGTAACCCTTCACTTAGTTTAGTGCTTAGTGTTTTGTAAGTGTTCTGCAGCCTGAGACTGAACACCCCAGAACTGCAGAGCCAGGGAGACCAAACATTCCTACTGTCTCAGGAACCCAAGGTCTCCGACAGCAGGATTCTGTAAACTAGGGGTTAGCCCACCCCAGCCCCATTATTGGGCCCCCTTGTTAGATATGCTGATGTGTAAAGTCTATAACTGGTTTATGTGATTGATGGGGGGGGTGTGCATTTTGCCACGCTGTCACCTGGGTGCAGTGGATGCATCAAACAGGATCCTGATTAAAATACTGAGGTAACGACCCCCAGCCCTCTTAACTGTGTCTAGCTTATTTTCATTACACCAGGAAAAAGGCATCATGGCTTTCCAGCATTATTGGTACTAAATCAGCTGCCTGACTGTGGGTGTGTCTTTACAAAGAGAGTGGCCAAGAGTTACACAAAGCCCAGGAGAAGTGTGCTGGGATGGGGGTTGGGAGATTGGGGCCATTTCTAGAAGGATCAGGATGCTTTCCCTTGGGTTTAGCCTCGGGCACAGACATGGCTTACTCCTTCCCTCAGTCAAAAAAGGAACTTCAGAGGCTTAAGCATACACTCGCATGGCTGCTAATGAGACTGTTCTGTCTGTTCGTACATTTCAAAATCTACATGCCAATCTATGGCTGTCTGGGTGTTTGTGTCTCATTAGGCTGGAGGGCCTCCAGGTCAAGATTACCTACGCTGCTTGGTGCCCAATTTTGTTATATGACTTTGGCAATAAAGGAGATTACTGTGGGTTTCCGTGCAAGCAAATTAGGGACAGATGTAAGCATTCTTATAAGCCCCGTTCCTGCTTTCTTAGCAGTAACTGAATTCCACCGTCATCTGGTTCTTTCTATATAAAATGTGTAGTGTACTGATTGTAGCATATTTATAACTGGGTGTGCTCTGAAATATACGAGACTTTTAAATACTTCATTTTCTCTTGCCTTTTTCTTTTTCAACTGACAAACAATATTGCTTCAAGAAAAGTTTCAGTTTCAGATAGGAATGATGAACAAGAGAGAACGACTCAGAGCTGAGTAGAGCTGTACGTAGCACAGCAACAAATGTTTTAAGTTTATGTTTTCATAAAAGCCTAGAGTAGAATGGAGAAAACAAAACACATAGTATGTGAACTGGTTTATCACTTCATATTTATCACTATGAAGTAATATTGCATTGTTTAGGACTGCTATTTACTACTGCTTTAAAAAAACCCAAAGTCCATGGGTACTATAGGAGAAATTTGCAAAGACTACTGAGTCTGTCTCCTTGGTATCACTGAATAAATAAACCATATTGTAAAGTTATGGAATCACAGAATGGTTGGGTTGGAAGGGACCATCTCATTTCAACCCTCTGTTAAGCAGAGAAACTTCCACTAGGCCAGGTTGCTCAGAGCCCCATCCAACCTGGCCTTGAACACTTCCAGGGTTGGATCATCCAAAGCTCCTCTGGGGCAACCTGTGGCAATGCCCCGCCATCCTCACCGTAAAGAATTTCTGCCTAAGACCTGACCTAAACCTGTCCTCTTTGAACTTTAAAGAGTGGTTTAAAGTAATTGCTGCTTTTCATATTACTACAGGCTCTTGTAAAAATTCCCTCTCCAGCTCTGTAGGAGTCCCATTAGGAACTGTAACCCAAACTCTCCCAGCCTGTCTTCACAGAAGTGTTCCAGGCCTCTTTGTGACCTTCTTCTGGACTTGCTCTTACAGGTCCCTGTTCTTCCTGTGCTGGATGCAGTGCTCAAGGTGGGGTCACATGAGAGCAAAGCAGAGGGGTGGAATCCCCTTCCTCGACCTGCTGCCCATGCTTTTTTTGATCGTAATTCTCAAGATTTTTGTCCTCCTCCTAAGTGCTAGATCCACTCTTAGGATGCTATCCCTGGTTTCGATAAGCCAAAACATGAAGTGAAATCCCAGTTCCAGTGAGCCAAATGACAAGATTTACTGAGCAATTGTCTCACCTTACATGTCAGGAGAGTTGGGTACATATTCAAGGTAGTTGCCACCTTAAATGAACCTTAAAAACATCTAGAAATACATGTTAAAATGCAGTCTAAACCCTATCAGATTCTTTAAAAGTTACGATTTTTGAATTAAAAATACTGAGATTGAAAATAAAATTCTTCATGACCTCATTAGGAGGACTTAAGAATAACTGACTCCTGATACCCAAACTCTTGCTTAATATAAATCTTAGGGATTTTACCTCAAATTCCCCTGTGACAGCTCTGCAGAAATGTTTTGGCACTGAGATGGTGAGGAATACTGCACCATGTAAAGTGAGTGGCTTCTGCCTGTCAGGCTTCCAGATTTTTCCTTGTGATTGTGCAGTTTGATGAAGTCAGTTTTCATTTCTTTGAAGAAAAAGGATTGCAGAAGAAACACTGATACATAATCCTTAGATTTAAGTCGTATGGCATTATTGAAGCAATTCTGCATTTGAGAATGCTCTAAAAAAATCAACACCTTGTGTTTACGGGACTTGGAGCTCTGGTAAACTCATTATTCCTAACATTGCATATGTTATAGGAAAGAAAAAAGGCTGCCTGAATGTCATATAGTGACAAATGTTTTTATCCAGCAGTAATACTGAACAGCTACCCTTTTATGGGCAACTTTTATAATAAAGGGTTGAAACAACTGGGACAGGCAATCACATCTGAAATGTCTCTGCTTTCATCTCTGGAATATGGAGGAGTAAGAAGGGAAGAGGCATTGCCTGGTGACAGGAGCTGAATGCTTGGGAATGGGCATGGAGGACTCTGTTCTGTTGTGTTGAAGGTACCATGCCCTGCCCTCTGCCTCCCCAAACCATGGTGAGGGACAGCCTTGCAATGCCTTTGGAGTCTGTTCCTGGACTTCATGCTGGGATCCTCTATCGGTTAAGGAATACAATAGCACACTTCTATGTATCATATAGTCATACATTTTCATAGAAAGCAAAGTGACTGATCAGTAGTAGAATGTGCCTTCAGAAGAAGCTGAGCTACTTTTCATGGCAAAACCATCACTTTAAAATCCCTTTTTCATCCTGTAACATTCCAGAGTTGAATAAAAATCTGCAAGCACTAATCTTGAAAGGGAAACGTGTTTGGCCCTGATGGAGGAAATGCAGGTTATCTTGTTAGAAAGCAATCTTAAAAGGTCTCAGAAACTGCAAACCTGAGTCTAGTTTATGTTCACCAAATAGTTTTCTAGTGAAGGGCTTCATAATTATTTTGTATGTCAGAAATGTGTTTCAAATGTAAAGGAGAGGCTAAATGCCTTAATAAGTTAGGAAGGCAAAAGCCTCATTTATCAAAAAGATAAGAACCCAGATGGCAGAATTATCAATATTCTGCAGGGAAAGAAAGCATATGGTAGTAAGAAAAAATGTACTGCAGTTGTTTAGGGGCTTTGCTTTTTGGTATCAGAACACTAACCTGAACTCTGAAAAAGCATTTGGGGAAAAAATATTCTTGCAGACACAGTCTGGACTTTATGTAATGGTGCAAATAGGATGTGAATGGTGCTTTTTTTTTTTTTTTTTTGTGTGTGTGTGTGTGTGTATAAAATCGGAGTAGGCCTCTGTGTCGTGGATAATTCTAATTTTATTTTTTCAGAATTTCTGAAGTCATTGTAGCTGCAGCTTGGCTATCATGTTCTTCCTTTCATTGGAAACTGGCCAAGAGGATGGTTGGCAAGCCTGTTTTTTGGAAGTCTGGACATTATCTTGCTGCTTTGGGCCCTCTGCAGTATTAATAAACCATGAATAAACTTCCTGGCATTTCTTTAACAACATTATGGTTAAAGAACAATCGTTTAAGCCTTCAGAGAATAGCTATTGCAGAAGAACAGAAAACACAGTCCATTGACATCTAGCAAATTACTCTTTTCTTGCTAAAGTAAAAAGGCTTTTTTTTGATATTTGCACAGCAGAAAGAATAGTCCTGAGACATAGTATAAATAATAAACTACCATTAATAAATATAGTCTTTCCACTGTAGAGTCTTACACACTCTGGTTAAGAATCTCTTCCTCACTTGATCTGCATATGATATTCATCGAATTTTGTGTCCTGTTCTTGAATTTATGTTTGGGGATCTTATCTTGAAAATACCGTTCAAGTTGCTGTCTAGTGTGTATCTCAGCTGGCCAGAGCCAGGTAAATACCCCTAGATCTCGTGGGGATGTCCTTACCTTTCCCTGGACAGGGGCCTGCAGGCAGAATTGCTCTACTGTGAGACAGAGGGACATTATAAAGCCAGTTCTGACGGAACTCGGGCAGAGGTGCTGCAGGGTGAGCCAGGAGCCATCTGGTCTGTGCTGCTGCTGCTTGAGGAGCTGAGTGGTGTGGCCTGTCAGAAGCCCCCATCTGTGCCATGAGCCTTTGACCAGCAACTCTCTTGAGGGATTTTTTCCACAGCAGAGAATGGAACTCCAGGGGATGTTCATAAGGATTTTCCATGACAGACAGGTTCTGTACTGAGTGTCTAGGTAGCTGTAGTCAACAGCTACCTAGTCACAGTACCACATCTTTTCCTCTCCTACAGTGCTTCTCTGTGTGGCATGCAAATCACTAATGAGTAGCTAATTAGGCATAAGTAATCAGGATCTTATTCTGTTTTCCTGTAATAAATATATTCAAGTCCCTATTCTCACTGGTTTATGAAAATGACCAAATTCATGGCACTGAAAACAAGTTTCAAGACAAATAAAAATTATAAAGCATTTTTTTTTCTGTCTAAGAATGCTAGACTTGATGGCCAAAAGACAAAGGAAACCCAACAAAGAAAAATAGTTGCTATGGAAATCCCCAAGTAAGAAGATCGGGGTACGAAGGTTCTATAAAATAAAAGTTAAGTACTTTAGGAAATTGATAAAGGCACACAAAAATCTCAATGATGAATAGAATAATGGATGAAATACCTTTTTCTTGTCTTTCTTTTTAACATTTTGTTTTAAAGAAGCCTAGTAAGAACAAAAGGAGTCTGAACAAAAGAGTGGGCTGTTGTTGGTTGAAAAATGTCTATTAGAATTAGAGAAAAGTGTTCATTGAATTACTTCTCTTCTTCAGGTGTCAGTAAAGATAGTAAAGTACTGGGATTTTATCTTGGCTGATGGTGATGGTGAAGCACTTAACAGCCTCCCTCAGCTCTGCTCTGTGAGCTGCTGTTGTGCTCCTGTTTGGCTTATATAAACATCTGGACCTGACAACTAATACCCAGAAGTTTTTACAGAATTCACTGTAGAGGTCTTTGGGTTATGAAGCTTGAATTTTTCAGTATGCTTTGAAAGATGGAGAAATTACAGCGAACTTGGAAATTTGTCACCAATGCTTTCAAAAGGAATCTTCTGGATAATTGGAAGCCTATCAATTTGGCTCTGGTCCTAGAAAAAATGAAAGAAATTCTCTAACTGGACTACATTTAAGTTTCCTATCATTCTTTAAGTCTAGTCACCCGTGATTTTTGGAAAACAGATTTTATCAACCTGCCTTTTTATTCATTTCTTTATTCTCTTTTTTGAGAGATAACAAATACAGTTTGATCAATGCCATTGCATTGAAGTAATGTATAATATGCTTCTGTGAGGCATGATTTTTTGATCAAGTGACTAGACTGAAATGAAATCAATTTGATGCTTCTTAAATGGACTAAAAGCTGGCAGACAGGCTATGAAACATGACTGTAAATGGGGAATCCTCATTGAGTGTATGCCTTTCTGTTGGATCCTATGAGAACTGGTTATTAGCAGTTACTATTTCACACTTTATTGATGACCTAGATGGTAACATATCAGTTTTCCACAGTAAATCTGTGAAGAAAGATATCTGATGCAAAGGCATCTGTCAGCGTTAGTAAAGTGGTGCAAGCTGCAGTGTGCAATGAGTGGTGTTTTAGTAAGCTGCTGTGGCTCTTAGATGTGTAATGACAGTACTAAGGGTAGAGAAGTATTTTGCAAATGTAAATTGTATTGTATTGTTAAGAGGGAGAAAAGGGGTTAGATAATGTCATGACATTAAAGGATATGGAAAAATGGACCCCCCAAGGACACTATTTGCTTGATTCACTGAAGAGGGGTAGCCCAGTTTTGCTTGCTCTGTGTAAGTACCTGCTCTGGTTCATCGTAGGGGAAGAAATTCTTCAGTGTAGCCAACGTGAGCCTAATAAAATGCATTGTCTAGGAGGTGAAACTGAGCAAGCAAGGTTTGTCTTTGTCCCAGAGAGGTAAACTCAGCACTGGAATATTAGTAAAAGTACAAACCTTATGTAAAAATACATTCTAGTTAAAAATGATTGTGATTTTCAGAAGACGTGTATTTTTCAGATCAGAACTCTTAGAGACTCCTGTCATATAAAATAATATTAGTTCAGGATGGTTTTTTTGTGCAATTTATGGCTGTTTCCAAGAGGACCATGGTTCTGTATTTGTTTAGAGAACTTTGGAGCTTTATTCATGCCTCTGAATGTTAATGAAACTTATGTAGTCTCTTGCTCTTCTCAGATATTATATCAGAGAATTGGTTATGTGTTAAAGTTTTTACTGACATGAATAAAAGCAGGGAAAGTTGTGTATGCTTTAGAACTTAAGAGATGTCTGTACTCTCCTCTCTTGTTGCTCTCCTACCATGTTCTTTGAGCCTTCCTAAATAGCCAGGACAAAGAGACCAGGAATTTGACTTATTATTCCCTCTGTTCTCTGATGCAGCTGTTTTTGGCCTGTAACCAGATCAGATGAATGTAGTGCTCAACTCAGGCAAGGTTTCTGAATTGGGTAAATGCAGTAAGGGACAAAGATGAAATTTTTATGTTGGGCTAGATGAGATTCGGCACTGTGCTTGTCAGAGGTTGTATGAAAACCTTGGTAGAGAGTTTTGTGTCTGTGTTTGCATTGCTTAAATATGCAAGCATTTTGTGGCTCTCTTCAGAGCTGTGATTGTTTAAAATTATATTGAAATTTCTTAATTGAAACGGTGGGTGACAGAAAGAAAAAACAATTTCAGAGTTACAGCTTAGACATCATAATGAGCCCCGGTGATCTTAATGAGGTTCTGCTCCACATTCTCAAGAATGAGAATTTAGAAGTTTGATCTTTACAAAGTCCATCACATTTAAGTACAGTCGTGAGTATCTGTTCAGTTTTTGCTAATGCTGTTCACTACTGTCATGGCTCTGAGAGTAATGTATGAGATTGTTTTGCATCCAGAACAGTTAATGTTCACCTGCATGTGTTTCACCATTTTGCTAAAGCAATGAAAACTGCTCTTCGGTTGAATCCAGGTATTTCCTATGCAATTAGTACAGTTAGTAATTGTACATGCCATTTCTCTTGCACTTTTACCCCCTGGAACAATTTATCCTTCCATCTTACTAAAACTGAAAATAATGAAGCAGGCTTTCTTTGCCGAGGACTTTAAAATTACATGCCCAGATCACCTAGAAAAAGAGCTGGGACATTATCTATGAGTCTCAAGCTGTTCTTTTATCCACTGGACCATGCTGTTGACACCACTAAATGCAAAAATTGATAAGGACCCAAGTGCAAATGCATAGCCAAATTTCAGATCTTGCTCTAGGAATGTACTGAGAATCTTGTTTAAACTGTGATGATAAATTATTTTTCAAATAGTTTTTTTTTAATTTATAAAAATGTAAACAGAAAATGTGTCCCTCAATGTTTGTTCTCAAGACCAAATTTACATTTTTTTTTCCTGTGGCCATAAAAATACTTTCTTCTTCACCCTACCTCCATTCTAGTTACTGCATTGAAAGTTACTCTTTGTTTATGTTCAATTCCTATTTCAGTTTACCAGTGGTAGCATCCTACAACACGCACAGTCTATATTCTCCAGCAGTTGCAGCAACACTTACACATTGGAACTGTTTGTAGCATTGGTAGAACTCTCTCCTCTATGAAGTAAATGGTCCTTTCTCCCCAATTTTTGCCACAAGTTGAATTTCTTATGAGAACTGGTAATTCCCTATCACGCTTAAAAAGAAGAACCAGTTGCTTTCTTTTGCTCCCCCCGATTTGTGCTGAGCTGTGCCGTCCTGCTCTACAGCTGGATTGAAGGTGTCTCTGATAAAGGACTGTGTTGTTCGACTGCAGCTTTGGGTAATGTTCTCTTAGTCTTGTGTCTTGGTCTTTTAGTGTTACAGTCTACAAATTACTGCCCTTATCTCTGTCTGTCTTCTCTATCTTGCCAAGAATGACCTTGGCTGTGGCTGTCTCGTGTCTAGCAGAACTGTCATTGTCCTTACTGAGAAGACAAGAGTGCTGCTGCTGAATGTGTCCTTGTTCCAGTGATCTGCCCAGCAGAAGGCATTGCAAACTTACCTGAGAGAACTTCTGTTCACCTGTCTGATACCTCTGTTCAGAACACTTTGATTGTTGAATCATCTGTGTGAAAGATACTGACCAACTGTGATGGAAAAGAAATGCATACCGAGAGCAGTACTGTTTAGGGGTTTCTGGTTGCAATCTAGGATCCAGCCTTAGGTGCACCAGTATTTTCTATGACCAGTAGCTATTTATGGATGGTTCCTAAACATAAGGACTGAAAGGATTAGCAAGATGTATGGTATGTGATTCCTTGCCCTTTCCACAAACATCAGGGTCACAGCCAGAAAGAACTGCAATGAGGTCATAAAAATATTCTTTTTTCCCAAGCTTTAAAGATCAGCACTGTTTGTCATGGAGCAAAATGGCATGGAAGTTGAACTTCTGTTCCCACAATTGTATTTAAGAAGTGCTCATGAATCTTGACAGAGTTATGAGTGATTGTAAGCAGCTGACTGAAAACAATAGGCCTGTGCTTGCCATGGGACATGGGCGGGCCCCGGCCACCGTCAGTGCATCTGTGCTGGGCAAGTCTTGTGTGTCAGGTACAATATGCCAGGGCAGAGCCCTGGGAGCTGGGGCACACTGCAGCATGCTTGAGCTTCAGTCCCAGCTGTTCTCAGCTGCTCAAACACTTTATTGGAAGAAATGTATTAAATAAAGTGCATTTTGTGTGCTTTTTGGAAGAAGCTGAACTGTGTCATCCCTTGATGCAAATTCACATCTGACAGCATGTTGTCATAGCTTTAACCCCAGCCCACTCTCTGAGTTTGGGGAGGCACATGTTGCCAGCTCAAGGCTGGTTTACAGAGAGGCAAATACTGATGAGTCCATGTATATGTGTGTTCATATATATGTTTATAGCTAAATGTTGTATTTACATGAATATAATTAACAAGGAAAAGAGAATTCCTGGAGAAGTTGTCTGGGACTGAAGGTCTTCCATGGCCAAGGTCTTCCATGGCCAGGCTTACAAAGGGATGAATTTTCTTAATGCCAAAACCTTATTTCTTAAAATATGAGGGGAAGATACAGAGAGGGAGAAGAAGAATATAAAAAAAATAAATTGGTGAGATTGTTGGTATTTGAGGATAGACTAATAAAGGGAAGAATGATATGACAAAGACCCTTTTCCATCTGTAACTAAAGATCTACTGCTAATTTGTGGTTCCATGTAACCGAATCAAAATTAGTAAAACATTTTGCTTCTTTTTTAAAAAAATGCAATTGTCTCTGGGTAGAAAAACGTTTTCTAATGTTTCATAAATTCTTTAAGTGGTGTTTCTGTAAGTATATGAAGATGTATTCTACAGAAAGGAATACTGTAGTCTGAAATGTGTTTTGGAATCATGGTCTCTGGTAAATATCTTTATAAGACCTGAGTAGCTAAATAGATACATTGAAAAATCTTTACATTTGGAGGTTATTATGATACTAAATTACATATATATGGTTTTTAAGGAAATACTCTGTTGATCTGTAGATAATTGAGAAGATCCCAGTTCAGTAAAAAAAAACCCCACAACATTACTGGAAATTTATTACTTAGGGCTAAAAAGCTGTCTATTTACAAAATCTTTCATATCCCACATATATTAAATGCAGTGTATTCTGTCTATAAAGATCTTCTATGGCTTACTATTTGATCTGAGTGCCATGTAATAAAAAGTTCCGCTGAGATGAAATTCTGTGTAATTGAAAGCCCAAATGAAGAAGATACCTACTAGGGAAGGAATAAAATGCTCAAGCTATAAATTAATCGACATCTGAAGTTAGTATATGAGGTACTTTTTATTTCTACAAACTGGAATGCCAATTTCAAAGAAAAAACTACAAAAAGTTGGAGTGCTATCGCACTCAAAAGGTCTGTGTGACAAAAGGCAGGTGAAAGAAAAAATGAGATCACAAAAGAGGTATGTTTGCAAGAAAAAAAGAAACCTTTACCAGACTACAAGTAAAACCAAAATGTAATGAAGAGTGCTGGCCTTTAGAAGCTCGGTACTTCAAGCAGTGAAGGGAATTTCACAGTCCAACAGTACTGCACAGGTGGGAAAGGTTATATTCTATTTATTGCATTTTAATTTCTGTACCAGTTGAGGTATGTAATTTTCAGAAAAAGAAATTTAATCTGATTATCTGGTAATTCAGAGATCCCATTATGATGTTTAATTTGTAAATGTTCACGACCTAGGACATCTCACTAGGCAGCTGATAGCGTGAGGAAGAGCCGAAGCTGAGGCTTCAGCTTCCTGCGGTTCAGGGAGTGTGTTGGTAGAAGCAGCTGCAAAGGAGTGAGGCAGTCCTGGAACTTGGGCTGCTGCTCTGTCAGCTTGGAATGGAATCAATATGTGGCTGAGATGGGATTGTCGTCCTCCCTGTTCTTCCAGGAGGTACACGTGGCAAGGATTTGATAGTGGAATTGTTAAACTGTACCTGAACAGTGCTACCCAGGGACACACTACTTTGTATCCTCAGGTCTCCAGCGGGAACTACAAGACAACAGGATTAGCTATCAGAGTGGATTTGCTCTGTAGAAAGAAACTCTTGTCTACATGATTGGAATAGGTAATTGACAGCAGATCAGATCATACAGACTTCTGAAGCAGATTAGTTTTTCACTTTTCTTTTTCTCATTACAGCCTTTGTCATGAAAATGGATATACTTTATGCCTTTTTTTGGTCTTACAGTTATTACGCTGGAAATGTTATCAGTTTTGGGTTTTAAAAAACATTTTTATGTTCCCGAGACCCAATATAATTATTTTCTCGTAATATATTCTGTTGCTGTGTCTTTATAAAAAGGTAGCATAGGTGGAGTTCGGAAGGAAGTTATATTCTTTCCTGACACTCTGAAGATGCTATTGTTTAAAGAAATAATGAATTGTCTTAGGATGATATTTTCATTAGGACCTAGCTTTAAAAGCTGGTTAAATATAAGAAAAAGTGGTAATCAGGACTTTCATGTTGTAGACACTAAGAAGGAAAAGATCTTTATTTCTCTACTCTGATGTTCAGCATGAAAGAGATCTAGGGATTCTTGCATCTGACTCTGTATTGCTTGAAAGTCATCTAGCTTTGATCTGCCAGGGGCAAATGATGGAGGATCTAATAGAAGCTTTTGTAGAGCAATTTTGGAGGACTACTTATTCGGGTGAAAAGCAATGAAATTGAAAATAACTGAAATAACTTTCTATTGGTGACATGAATTGCCTGTCACAGGCATGCAACTTTAAAAAAAAAGTCTTAAAAATCTAAAGTCTTGAGAAAGAGATAGTAGCTTCAAAGAAGAATTAATACATGTTATTTGTCTTCTGCTGTACAGGACTTCTCATTTCATAAGCTCTCATTGTTCAAACCATGTGCCTTATTTCCAGACCAAAACTATTTAGTTTTAGTTTCTAGACTCTGCTTTTTTTACAGTATTTTTGTCTTTTATATTATTTATTCAACATCAAAATAATGAGCAAGGATGTCTAATTTTGCTGTATATGTGGTTTATAGGAGGTGCAGATTTTGGTTCACTTAGGTCATTCACACCTTCAGTTCCTACCCCAGTCAGGGTCAGAGGGATCAAAACCCACACAGAATTCTTAATTGTCTACACTTGCTAAAGAATATTAATAGGATAAACCAGTACACCAAAGATCATCAACACTTCCTTCTTTCCTGTACCCCAGGTACCCGATGTGAGCAAATACCCTTGAAACAAAGTGAGACTGAAAAATACAGCAATAGGTATTGTGTGTTGGTACGTATGCTCCTGGAGCTTGCTGGTATCCCATTAATCAGATGTTGCTGAGTTATATAGTATCTATATATAATACATCTTCCATTTTTTTGGAATAATATTTTCTGGATGCCTATAGTGATGTTACTTTTTGACATCAGTCTTGTAACAAACCGGCTGTGCTTTCAATTTCATGCCCATTAAAAACGGCTTAAAATGGGCTGCCCCCTTTCGGGGATAATCAGACTTTGGTTAAGCGATTTCAAAAAGCAATCCCATGGAGAAATACCAATAAACTAGAGAATCCTGAGCAGAGCAAGTCACTGCAGTGCAGAACATAATTCACAGAAAGCATTTGACAATAGCATTTTTGATGATTCATTCTCCTGACTCAAATGGAAGAAAGAACCAGACATGGGAGCAGTGTGCATTTGCAATAAAAGAATGAGAGATTGCAGGGGCACACTTGTTGTGATGACCCTGGAAATGATAGCAGGTTATTCTGGTGTCCATTCTGGGCCAGGCTGAGATGGGTCAGGGAGAGAGAGAGAGACAGTGCAGTCAGTAAATTTATGAATGCAATATAAATTATTGAAGGATACGGGGAAAATGTCTAGCCAAGTATAGCTGATGACTTTTCTTATAAGTTTGTCTGGTAAAGATAATTTCACATGCTGTAGGGCATGCAGCATTGTGTGACATCCTAATTTTTTCATAAATTGTTCTGTGAGATGGGGGCAGCTCTGCACAAGATTGTTTTCATAGTGTTGTGTCTTGTATTTGCATTACCCTGTGACTAACTAGCAACGAGGTCTGCTTGAAGCTTTCCGCGCTGCTGAGCTGCAATAAAATCTCTCCACCCCGTGAGCAGTCTAGTATCTGGCATTGTGGTTGTTTTAATGGGATTATTTTTTCTTGTACAGGGATTCTAGTTTGGGCTTCCCTTGGCTGACCGCATCTGTCATGAATCTTTTTGGATTTGAGTATGTTGGTGATGCTTCCCCTTTGTTGTATTTAGCTGAGAACAGCCTGCATGTTTGAAAGCATGGGGACAAAAGTTCCAGTGTGCAGAAAATACCATTTTTCAAGGAATTCAACTTAAAATGAAGAACACAGAATTAGTGTAGCTCTTAGTAACTGGATTAAAATTAACCACCTTCTAAAGAATTGCTATGCAATTCAATCTTCCCAAGGAGGCCCCTAGTTTGGAATTTTTTTATTTGAATTCAACTCAGACGGAAAAATGTGCACTGTGCCTGGGTTTGCAAATCTCACATCATGTGTAGTCCAGTCAGATGTGCCTGACAGCCCCCTGTACACCACAAGTGCCTCTCTTGTGACATGCTGAGCTGGAATCTCTAAGTACCCCAGAAAGGGAAGGATGGCTTTTCAGTTCAGTCGGAAGTCTTTTTGCTGTTTGCTGCTGAGAAGACCTTCAATAACCAGAGGGTAACCAGGTGTGGAATGAACATGTGTCTGTGGGAGCTGTACTCAAGGCTTGGGCAGAGCACAGAGGTGCTATGTGAGACATTTTCCACCAAGCCTCAGCTTTCCTGCACTCTTGGTCCTGTTGTGGATGTGTTTCCAGGTGGTTCCTGTGTGTACCTGGGCTGCAGGTCAGGGCCATCTCGACTGTGCTGTGGGTGCTCTGGCCAAGTGGCCCGGTGACATGATGGAAGGAGTCCAGCCCTGCCACTAGAAGGAGATGGGGGTCTGCTTGGCCTGGTACAACCAACAACAGTGCTGTGGACAGACTCTTCAGGTCGAGTGCAAGGTACTTGCTTTTTTTTGGCGGATGCCTCTTTGCACTGGCCTTCAGAGGAAGGTTCAGATTTATTTTTGAGCAATGAAGCATAGAAAGGCCCTTGATACTCAGGGAGAGTGAGGGAAGATGGGCTGATACAGATTCCTTTCCATTTTCAATTTTGTTGTTTTCACTGCTGCCTCTATGCTTTTATGCATACTAACTTAACAAATGCCAGGCAGTCTGTAAACTTTACATCGTCTTTCTTTCAAACTTGGCTTCACCTGTCTAGGGAGTCTTCCGCAAGACTATATGAGTCACAAAAAGTAGCAATATGCTAAGTTAAATACAGTAAATGATTTATCTCCTCTCCCTCTGGTTTGTGTTTTGAAATGTACGCTGCTCGGTTTGATAGCTTCCTACCACTGCTGCCAGGCCACCTGTCCTGCACCACGTCCAAGTCTTTGTCTCCAAAAATACCACTGCAGCTCAGACAAACAGCCTGGCAGCCATGCCAGGGAAGACCTTTAAAATGATGATCTCGTATCGCCACAGTGGGAGAGAAAGATATATTACACATCTGACCCAACATTTCAGAACTGCAGAGCCATGTCTAAAATTCATGTAGGGAGCTGATCAGCCTTTGGAAACAGGCGTTGTATGGCATCACAATAGTTAACAGAATGCTCCTGCTGTCTATATATAGGCTGATTTTTTGGTCTGATTTTTTTTTTTTTAATTAGTGACTCAGGTTATTAGAATCAGTGAATTAGGCCTGTATCCCTTGCACAAACCCTGAAGTGAGTCTAGAGAAGGGCAACAAAGCTGGTGGAGGGGCAGGAGTGCAAGGCCTATGAGGAGATGCAGGGGCTTGTCAGGCCTGGATAAAGGAGGCTCAGGGGAGATCTTACTGCTCTCAAAAGGAGGGTGTAGCCAGGTGGGGCTTGATCACTTCTCCCAGTAACAAGATGAGAGAAAGTAGCCTTAAGTTGCACCAGGGGTGGTTTAGCTTAGATATTAGGCAAATTTTGTTCAAAGACAGCATTGTAAAATATTGGAAAAGGCAGCTCCGGGAGGAGAGTGAGTCACCATTCCTGGAAGTGTTCAAATAACATGAGGACATGGTTTAATGGTGAAGATGGTGTTGGTGCTAAGTTGATCATAAAGGTCTTTACCAACCATAAGAATTCTGTTATTCTTGAAACCTGTGCTTTTTCTGTGCTTAGCCTTTCTTTTTGCATGTTATGGAGGATATTGGAAGTGTGTAATGCCGTGTGGTGGCTGTGACAGACACTTGAGTTTTCAAATAAGTAAGTTAAGTGTAAACAGACAATGAAATGGGGGTCCTGCTGAGATTTAGGTCTCCCAAAAGCTTCCTCTATGCTCATGTTTGGTATTCATAGATTAAACCCATGTGCTTCCATACCCAGGCTAACTGGCAGCAGCTGAGAGAATGGCAGCACCCTCACTGCACAGGACTTAGTGCCGAGCCTTCGGGGGCTGTGCTGGCCCATGTGGGCTAAAACAGCAGTCACTGGGCCCATGGACGCTCAACTGGTGCTGCACATCAGAGAGAGAGCAAGAGAATGGAGCTGCAGCCACTTAGGCTTTATTCACTGTATAGATGGATGAAAGTGAACTTTTTCTGCAGAGCTGCAGGGTGAAAAAGCCCAAGCGGGATGCAGGTCCTGCCAAGTGTCCTTGTCCCTGTCAGCAGCATCTTCTGGTGTGCAGTGGAGGGACTTCAGGGATGGCTCCTCCTCTCTGCTGAGCACTGCAGAAGGCACTGCTTTGCACACTTCATGATGGGCTGTCCAATATCCTCTGTGTCAAGGCCAGTATTGATTGTGAGAGAAGTGGTAGAGACCCTTTGTAAGAGCTCAGCGTTCAAGGGGACTACGTGAGGGAGGAAAAACACCTCAAGTGTCTGCCTACGTGCAGATAGAATAGGGAAGCATGTCTGTTAAAACAAAAGGTCTGGGTTGCTTGTTAGTTTTAAGAAACTTTCCATCCTCCCATTGAAAGAACCCTTGAGGTGAAAGGAATGCAGTTGAGAGCTTAATATTGTTGGCGTCTGTTTCTACCAAGGTTACGTAATTGCTGTTTTCCTGGGAAATGAAATCACGGAAGTGAAAAAACTAAATTTGCCAGAGCATAAGCAGGCACAACTTTGATTTCAGGCACCTATCTGTGCCAGTATTTAATTTGGCACAGGAAATGTAGCATCAAAATGAATATGAGCAAGTAGCACAGAAATAATGGCACAACTGGCATTCAGACACTGAGATGTGAGAACAAACACATCCCTCCCCAGCATGGGAAACTTCACAGTACATAGTGTGTGTGGGGGATGAAGCCAATGACAAAAGCAGGCAAGGAGACTCCTGTGCAGCAGGAATGGTGAGGAGGTTGGAATATACACTTACAGAATTCCAATGAACCCCATCTTAAATGAATTGGATGGAGAAAAGGGCAATCTGCAGCCAAAGAAGAGAAGCTGAAAGGCTGCAAGGCCTTTCCTCTGTCTCGCCTTAGTAATTATCTCTTGTTTGCAGAGCTTCCATTAATTGGAATGCATTTCCTAATGAAATTAGGCTGGCAGCCAGTATTCAAGTCTTTTTACTGCTAGGGAAAATTTGTTCTTTGAACAACTCAGCCATTGATTTTTATTTGTGTTTTCATTCATCATGAGACTGTTATGTGCCAAAAATTCCACGCTCCGTCATATTGCCTTGGACAGTCTGAGTTATTTGATTTATTCCCTTGCTTCTGTGTCTCAAAAATTGAGTTCTACAGCAGTGCCCCATTTGTAGTTACTTCGTTGTATGGTTTCCACACATCCCCCCTTTTTCTTTTTAAACAGTTTGCCTTCCTTTAAACAACCTCTTTGTTGGGACAGCAAGGACATTAAGAATCCTAATTTAAAAAAAAAAAAAAGAAAAGGGCTTAAAAAAATTGGTCTCAGTGATTTTTGTGTTGTGGCATTTCTGAATTTAAAAGGATTCTCAAACTTTCCTTGTTTATGGGTAGCACAGGAGCTGTATTGGTGCGGAACAGCTCATTTTGATGAGCACCTTTGACAAAGTGAAACTGGCAACAATTTTGCTGGAAGGGGCGTAAACCCTGTTCAGACCTCAGATAGTCATTGAACTGTGCTTTTCTTGTCTCTTTGAAGAGACAGGGGCAGGAATTACAGGATTATTTGGATGCAGTGTCTTCGCTCTTGCAGCCAGGTCAGGCCTAGGCTTTGCTGCTGTGTATGAGCAGCCTTGTCAATCTTACTGGGTAGGATATGGTTTGATATATGGACAGTATCTGCATAGTACCTTCTCTGCCAGGCTGAATTACTTCCAAGAGTTCATCTTTCTGCTACATCCTCACTACACGATAAATATCTGTACTGATCATCCTCCACAGCAAATATGAATCTTATAAAATGCATGCAGCCATTTTACAGCAGGCTTTAAGTAATTGATCTGCTGATCTCCTTTCTCATTCAGCACATAGGAAAAACAGTGAGAAACCTGAAGGTTAGATGGGGAGAAATGATTTGAGTTACCTCCAGCTAGAATGATCAAGAACATGAGACTGGCTTTAAAATTAGTTTTTGAAAAGCTATCTGCTTTTAGTTTCATCTTAGTTTCTTTGACATCTGAGACTTAAATGAATGCACTCAATTTACCTTCACAGATTTGTCTCAAGACATGCTAGCATAAATGGTTGTGAATTAAATCTTAATCACCAACCATCTACAGCAACTGGAAGTAGGGACAAAATTGGTATTATAGGACCTATAGTCATATAAAAGGAGAGAAAAAAACCCAGTAGAACTCTGCACTTTTTAGGACATTGCTGCAGTTTCTTCAGCAGTGATATTTTTTCTTTAAATTACTTGCGTTTTGAACACTGTGTGTGTATTAGACTGTATGCATGCAAAGAAACTCACACAATCGGTATTATTTTAAGAAAAATAATTTTCTTAGGTTTAGCTAAATTCTTTCTCCTTATGATTCAAGTAGCTTTACTTCCTATCCAGAAAGTAAATAGTGCAGTAGTAGTTATTTTCAAGAGACAAGGTGTTACTGTGAGATGTCACACTGAGAAATTATGCTGAGAACCCCTTAATACCTTGCATGTTATGGATGGTGTGAACAATTTAGTGGTGTTGCAACACATGCTTATGGTGAGGTCAGCCAGAGTCCCTCAGCTGCTGGGCTGAGGCTGTAGGCTCTGTGCAGCTCTGAGACAGTTGTGTGTGCAGGGGGATGTGCATCAAGAAGGACTAGTGACTGATTTAGGGGATGTTCAGTTAGAACAGTTCACAAAGAGAGGCAGCCCTTAGATCAAAAGAAAGATGTTTCTGCAAGTATTGGAACAAACAAAAGAGGCTTTAGGCCCATCTTTCACTGGAAAATGATAAGCGAAGAGATGGAGTACTATGGAGGGTGGTGTTGTTAAGGGAAGGAAAAAAGGGCATCAGGCTTTTGACAATATTCTCTGAAGGCACACAATAGAAGTTTTCCCTCTCTAGCTGTATGGATAACTCCTGGTAATCACTTTGAAACAATGTCATTATCAGCTGCCTAGAGTACAATATCAGAACTGCACCAGATAACACAGCAGCTTGAGTGGGCTTTCTTGTCTTACATTCATACAAATGTGGGTGGTGTTTTCCACTATCTCTGGAGCTGATTAAACTCCATTGCAGTGCTCTCTAAAAAGTCCTGGTACTTCTGTGAAATTTTCAAATAAGTGCTTAGTCAGTCAGTTCTTTAGGTTATTGATTACTGACCATCTAATAAACCTCAGCACATTTCCTATCTATAATGAGAAGATATTCTATGTATTTCTTTGTGTTATTAATTTCTTTCTGATCTTGGGATGTTGAAGGAAATCTAGCAGGCTGTATCTCGTAGTATTTTCCTGCAGGTAATAAAGCAAACAAACTGGCCACCTCCATTCCTAAAATTGCAACAAGATCAGAGAGTGACACAAGATTTTCAAGGATTATTTCTCTCTCCCTCTACAGCTGTTACCTGACTTCTCTCCGTTCACAATGAAATGGCTACAGAAAACAAGGTGTTACAGATGCAGAAGAAAATAACTGCGGGAAGAACATGTAGTTCCTAGTAATGCTAGAAATATATTGCCACTGGGGAATGTGCTGGTTGGTGGTATTGAAATGATCAATTCTCTCTTTAGGCTCTGAAATTCCATGACTACTGATGTGTTTATAAGAGCAGTTTCTGCTTTCTCCTCTGACAGTATTGCACCTATCTTAAATATGTTCTGCATAAATATGGGAGACAAATACAGAAGTGCACAGCATGCAAGTGTCTGAAACTGTATTGTGAGACTCAACTAGCATATGAACACAGTACCAGAATGAGATCATATTTGACTATTGGAACATTTACTTTGCTTTTCACAATTCTTAATAAATGGAGAAAGGATGTAGATTTGTGTTTTTCCAGTCTGTCTTTCCCATGAGGTGTTTATATTTTATAAATAAATAACCGAAATAAAACAAAAGACATTCTTTTGACACAGTGCCTGATTGTAAGAACATGAAGTTGCAGCTAAGAGGATTCAAGACCGGGCTGTCCTGGGGAGGAGCAGCTGCCATTTTCCGTTGCAGAGCAGAGAACAAGAATGCCCCAAGGCCTTGTAGAGAATGGTGGGGGTCCTGTGGGATCATCTGCAGCAAAGGATCTGGCGCACAGGGATTGGCATCAAACTCAACTTTCCTTTCTGGGGGCTCTGCTGATACTGTTATGGCAAGCGCTCATCTCCTGGTTCTCCCAGCCTGAGAGATATGTAGTTAATTTTTAAATAGTTGGTAGTTCCCTCACCTCTTTTTTCTTTTGTGTCGTAAAGTGACTGTCTCTACTTGCAGTCCTTTCCCACTGACAGTGGTTAAGTGGGGGGTTATGTTGGTGTGTTATTCTATGTTTTGGTAAAGGAAATTAGTACAGATTCATCAGGGGGGGCAGCAGCCTCATCTGTGCTGAGGGAGAAAGTGTAAAAACAGTACTGGAAGAGTTCTGGGTTGAGCCTTGATGAATGGAAAATGGACACTTGAGAGCTGCCCCAGGATACCTACAAAGTGTTACCTGGCTGGGCTGTTGGTATTGAGCAGTTGTATGGTATCTGTCATTCATGTGATCTGTCTAGGCTGACAAAAAACTGTACACTGCACCATGACCATGTATTTTCTTCACTTGTCAGCGTGGTGTCCAGCACAGCTGTGACTACTGCCAAACAGCTTGGGCATCTTCTGGGAACCAGGAGAAATATTTGAGAAATAAATTTGTCAACAGCTAAGCCTGGTCACACCTATCTTATATCATACTATGGGAATTCTTTACAGATCCCTCAGGCTAATCAAGCTACAGTGGTATTTTCACTGGAGAAAAGACATGATATGGAGTTAGTTTTCTTCCTTGAAGACAGTCATTGGCTCCAGACTTCTCCAAGTGATGCTCCTGGGGAAACCAACAGCTCTTTAGGTATTAAAGGGAGCTGCTGCTGAACTGCTTCATGCAGCTCTGTGATGCCAGTAAATGCTGCTTGTTTTCCCTGTGATTGCAGTCTCCCATGCTGCACTTTGTTGTCCCACACACACATGTATGTGTGTCTGAACAGCCACTGTGGCTCACAGAGAGAGCAGCTTTCTGAAACTTTACTGATCAAGCAGCCAAGGTTTTGAATGAAGTTAAAGATGAGGTGAGGGCTGAATTTAATTTTGCACTGGGTACCCCCCCTTTCATTGCTGGAACCTTCGCATGCACAGGTTTCAGGCTGTCCAGACAGTGGCCCCTTTTCATATGTTTTGCTCCAATGTTTTAAGTTGTAATAATTTCAGAAGATTAAAACCATGTGTTTTAATGCTTGCTCAGAGAGTGTTTTGTAGGCCTCCAGAGAATGTATGAATGGACTCACAGATCTGGGGTAGACTCAAGGAGAATGCTGAGCAGCACAGAAATGTGAGAAGCCAGAAATACATTCAGACACACTTTTATGGTTTTTCTGAGTGTTCCCTGTGGGACAGTAGCCGAGGGTTTTCTAGGCTTACACAAACATTGTTTTGATACTACAGCACAGACAGGCTGAGTCCGCTGCCTATGCTTGTGTGTGTATGCACATATACAAGCTGTGCCAGAGCCAATAGGCACTGTCTTTTAAACCCAGCCATGAATAAAGAAATTTCTCTTTGAGGTTTTTCTGCAGTCCTGCTGCAGGGGATTCCTACTCCTGTAACCTTTATTTCTCTTCTTGGAAGGAATTGGTTGCAGCATCCGGTGTAATGTGCTGTCATCATGATTACGTGCTGATACTGCCTTGACAGCCTTCTCTTTCTCTTTCTCTTTCCCTGTGTTAGCATATGGTAGCTACAGCTTTGAGTGGTTGATGTGTCCTTCTTGTCCACTCATTTGCCGCTTTACATCCTCTCCCCACCATTCATTTTCTGCAGTGTAGGAAGGCTAAGCCATTCCAGGGCAGAGAAGTCATGGCAAAAGCAGCAGGCAGCAGGTTATAACTGGATTCTAGATGTTTTCTGCTGGTATTTTTTGAAGTGTTTCCTCTGGATTTCATGGAGTGCTGGATTCCTCACTGGCAAGCTTTTTCCCAGAGAATAGTGCTAAACTTCATCTCTCTTTCCAGGCCAGGCAGCAAAGGTTTAGTACCTGTGGAGCAGAACAAGACTGAGTAGCGTATAATTTTTCCTGTAATTCATTCGCATGCAGGCCATTGAGAGGCAGAGTTGTGTCTCTCAGGGATGTGCTGTGAACACACCATGGGAGGAGCTGTGCAGTTTCATGATAATGATCCATGTCAGAAGTATCCCTGTGTTTCCTTTGGCTCAGATAAGTCATGGGATAATAGAACTGATTCCTCTTGGCCCGTTTCCCCAGACAGCACACAGCTATGGGCAGTGATTGCTTTGTGTCCTACAGCTCTCATCCTGAATAGTTTTTAAATTCATGGACTGGATTATACCTGAGCCTCTTCCGTTTTTCTTCACTGATTGTCCATGAAGTTCAAAGATCCTGCCTGTTTTTCTGTGGCAGGAAGGAAAGCACTGCTGTCCCATAGACCTCATGGCTTTGACGGGCTGTGTGCAGAGGAACTGGAAGCAGCTGCTCTCATTCCTACTTTGTCATCCTTTGTCAACTGGTGGGAAAAAAGCTCTGTGCTCCTACTTAGGAGAATCATGTAGGAACACAATAGGTCTCATCCTGGCACTGTGTCTGTTGCTGGCAGGAGACCTCCCTGTTTAGTGGTGTGAACTGGAAATAGCATAAATCTATCTGCAGCAATACATGGCTAAGCACCGTGGCAGCTCTCTCTGCAGGGAAACTGTGCTTATTTGTGAATTACGTCAAGGTATGGTTAGTTGGAGGGATGGTCCTGACACCAAAGTGTATCTTTTCTGGGATCTGGGTAGTCTGAATGATACAGGGGACTGGAGGAGGAGGGGACAAGTAGTTTCCTTCTGGGGAGAGGTGAGCACCTTTAAGGAGATCTTGGCAATCTCTCTGCTGGTGCTTCTGAATTCTTTTATAATGCCAGTACACCCACTATCCACACTCTCATCAACTCAAGCTTGTCATTAATTTTTTGTTAGACTAAATGTTCTTGGGATCTTATTTTAGAAAATACAGAGTGCTCATGGCCATAACTGCAGTGCATAAAGTTTTTGCTGTCAGCGCAATAGCAGAGAGAATGCTAAGTAGTCTCAAAAAATGAGGTGGGTGGTATCTCAACTGGGATATCCATAATCATGGGAAATTTTTGACCTTACATGTCCTGTGCTGTGGATGTAAGCTATGATAATCCTATTTTGCCTGAAGTATTCTTACTGCTGCAATGCGCTCTGTTGGAATGGATGAGAACACTATTAGTACTGCATTCACTGTAAAAGGATGTGGCAAATGGAAAACTGGTGCATACATGAGATGGCAAGCACTAGGTACTGTCTTCTGCAGGATCAGGAAAGAAACTAGAAAATGCAACATATAGAAAAATTGGATTTTCACTGATGTGCTATTATTCTCTGTTATGACCTTAAAATGTCTTTTGCCTTTACACTTTTATAAATCGTGAGTGAAAGTATGTATCAGGACGAAATTTCATGTGGGGAGAAAAGGAAATATAAGAATTTAGTTTGCTTCCCCTTCTGTGTTGCAGTAGCCTTTGATCCTGACCTTCTCATTGATTAGAGCAAAGAGGAATCTTGTCTGGGAGTTTGTGGTCCCACCTTCCCAGAAAGCTTCCCAGTTTGGCCGTAGCATGAAAGACTGGAACAGAAAAGGATCGTTTCCTTCAATTGTTACAAGAAACAAACCTGTAATTGGTAAACTCATTGTGCCTTGGTTTGCCTGACAGTCTTAAAGTGCAAACAGTTGTAAATATAAAGATATGTTTCCATATCCACAAGCAAGGGCTTTTCCTTGTAATTAGTGTAACCTTTATGACAGTTGAGATGTGTTGAAGAGCAAGTTACACGTTAGTGTGGCATGGATATTGCTGGAGTAGGGAAAGGGCACAGGACTTCTTCTTCCCTCATATATGGAGTACAAAATCTGCCTGAGCACTGCTCATGCCCAGTGTGGTTTTATTGATGTATTGTCTACTTTCTCTTCAGATGTATTGAGCTGGTTTAAACCACCACTTGAGATTGTGCCATTTCCAACAGCAGGGTTTCTTGCTGTCCAAGAACAACATGATGTTTCTGTCCCTCCCTGCACTCACTCATCTCTTTAGTTCACTAGAGGGTGATGGAGTGTTCCTGGTGGGCAGGCTGCTGGGGATATATGCCTGAGGGCTCTGCCATTGTGTGCGTACAGACAGGGATGGGATGATTTGCCCACCATAACGCTGTCCCTCAGGGTGTTGTGCCAGTTCCTCTGTGTGCTGGGCAGGGAACACCAGCACCCCCTTGGTGCTTGGCTTGGAGGGGACCCCGAGGGACTGGACAGATCCTCACCTCTCTGGTGGGACCCTTGGCTGGGTCTTGTTGAGAGCAGCAACCCAATAATCAAGCCAGATGATGTCCCATCTCTGTGTGTTAGGCCCCCTTCCCTGGAACAGTTTTGTTTTCTTCCTGAATCCCGTAAATTAACCATCTCTCACAAACTTCTGTAAAAGATCACGAATATTGGCCTTTGTTCAAAACTCTGCCTAACACAATAACTAAATGTCTTTTAAAAGTCCTGAAACTGAGAGCAATATGCATCAGCACTCCTCTTACGACTTGTTTTGTAACAAACTTCTTTGTTCCTTAAGTGCAAAGTGAGGAAATGAAACCCAAAGTTTGATTTACTTATCA
Source organism: Petroica traversi (assembly GCA_025920805.1). Classification (NCBI taxonomy): domain Eukaryota; kingdom Metazoa; phylum Chordata; class Aves; order Passeriformes; family Petroicidae; genus Petroica; species Petroica traversi. The sequence goes on along the minus strand of JAHLSL010000057.1, from coordinate 13,075,089 downwards.
GTACTAATACCTGTATTTTTTGACTGATGCTGCTTGCTGCTGTATTTTGCACAGTGGCCAAGATAGAAACAAAGTCAGCAGCACACCTGATTTCTATGTATTTTTACTTGGGTTTACAAAGACTATGAAATAAAAAAAGCAAACCTAATGGCTGCAATCAATCTTGCTTGAATGTCACATTGACCTTACTGCTAGTGATAATATTGAATCCTGTACAGTTTTGGTCAGAATTTGGCAAAGATTGTACTGATAAGTCTTTTCTGTACTCTATATAGGTCTCCATTGTTGAAATTGGAGGACGAGAGGATGTTGTCTTCACTTTAAATGAGGTTTTTTAAAAATAATTTTTCTGTGGGAAAAGTACTTTTTCTGTAAGTTCAGACTTTTCACTTTATTGGTAATAAAAATGCAATTTTCGCTTACTGATGCTGTCTGTGCAATATATTTGTCCAGTGCTGCTGCCATCCTGGTCTGAATACTCTGGGGCAATTGTGACATACTTGTTCAAAAGCATGTTGGACTTGAAGATCTGTTTTCTGTTTTGTTATGTTTTGCTTGTGTGTTTCCTTTTTTTATAAATATATGCTGAAGGTAGGCTGCAAACCAAATCTCTATTCTAACCAGTTACAAAGCTGGAATTTCTCTTTTCTAGTCAAAGCCCCTCATCAAATGTGTAGCTGAGAGTTTTGGTCAACTCTAGTCCAGTCTTCTTTGAAGAAGGGGTCATAAGCCTGCATTGTGGTATTACTATGCCATTGAAACATTAAAGCATAATTTTCAAGGTAACCTAGATGTATATAATTACTTATTTATTGTTGTCCCCTTGTCATTGCAGAACAGCCTTTTCTCTATATGCTTAAAACCCAAAGCATGTAATTTATTAGTATTTTCTGTTCTAGTTATACAGGCATGTGTCTAATTTGTATTAGTTTGGGTCCAAATTGTTTGCTTCCTGGGCTGTTTTCTTTTTGCTTTCCTCCCAGGGGTTCATAGCTGCATTTCCTACAGAAGCAGAAGACTGGAAAACCCTCTAATCCAGAAAAGCTGTCTTCTTGTCTCTTGTTGAGGTAGGCTTCAACACAATGAGCTTTTGGGCCACTTTCCAACAACATGAAAGAAAATTTCTTCTTTCATATAGTCTCTTATTTACCCTCTGGGTACTTTTCTCCCTCACTTCTCCCCTGAAAAGCTTAAACTGTTAAACTGTGTTTCAATACTTATGAGTGAATTTCCAAATCACAAAAATATATATTCTTGCTGAATTTATTTATAGCTTGGCTGGTTATTAGAACTTGTTCCATATGGTAATCTGGCAATGCCAAGCCAAGGATTTAAAATTAAAAAACAGATTATTTCAGCAAGAACATTAAGAGCAAAAAACAAAGAAATCCCTAATCTTCCAAACAGCCTGTCAGGCACCACTTCCATTCCACTTGGGGAAAGAAGAATAGCTAGGAAGAACAAATGTAACGAATGTCTGCAATTAAAATGACAGCTTTCAAAGTTAGATATGTGAGATGGACCCTAAGAGTAGATGCCTCCCCACCACATCTCTGAAATGGTTTTCTGTGTCTCTGACCTTGGGCTGTCCCACCGTTTGTAGAACTGCTAGTACCAGAGCTTAAGCAGCACTTTGAAAATTCAGCTGCTTGTTAGGTGGCCTTGCTTGTGTTTTCTGTGCACTGACCATGGCTCCTCATTTTGTGTATCACTGACTAATTGTAGTGGCTCCAGAAAACCACATCATATCATACCTAAGCAATGCATGCATATGGCGACAAATTTTCCATTGATGTTCGAAGTTTTGGGAATGTGGGGTTCTTCTGCTGATACACACAGACATTTGTTTATTTTTAACTTCCTCTCTGGAGCCCAAGAGTAAATGATACTATAGTCCAGCGACTAGTCTGTGCTACCTGGGTGTAATATGCAAGGATTCGTTTCAAAGATAGCAGAATTAGAGATGGAAATCCATCTTTGATTTAGAAGCAAAACTTTTCAGACTTCTGCTACATCTTGACCCAATTTTAGCTCCATTGTTTGAAGGTCTGCTTGAGCTGGCTCTGTCTGTGCTCCAGCAGTAACATGCTGAAAGGTTTTTCTTGTGCTCCTTTGACTGGAAAGCAAGGATCATTCTGAATCTTCAGAGAATCTGTGTGTGGAGGGTTTCATGGCAGTGTTACACCATCGTAAACCAGCTCTGAATAATCAGTGCTATGAGGCAGCTAAAAACCTGTTTGTGATTAATAGTGGTAGATAAGTCAGAGGGTCGGAATTACCTGCTCTCTAGTGAGTTGCTGCCAGTGATTCTGTGGAAATGGTGAAGGCTGCCAAAACATAACGCATGAATGAACAGCTCAGAGGCCCAGCAGTTCACAGCAAAGCATCGCTTTCTGTCCAGACAGCAGCAAGTTTAAAATAGCCGCTTCCCTTTTCTGCACATCGTGGCACAATTCCAGAGGTTTTCGGGACTCTGGTACTTCCAACGGGGTTTTTGTTTGAGTAAGTGTTTGTAATTTTCATCATTTCTGGAAAAAGCATCTGTATTGCTGGAAAGAAATTTAGCTGAAAGCGGGGCCTTGTGCTTTTTCCCCCCCCCAGGCTAATACAAAGCAGCTGCTGCTGCATCTTCCTCTGAGCAGCCTCAGCACAACACCCTTCGATATAAGAATGACTAATCTGGATGGGGGTCTTCCTGTTGGGATATTGGAAATAAACACAGTTACTGCAGGGGACTAAAGTACAGTAATTTGGATGATGAAACTTGAGGCATTGCTGGGCAAAGAAAGGCTGCAATCAGAAAGCTGTCAGAGGCAGCAGAAAGGCCCTGGGGGAAAAGAGCAGAGTAATAAGATATGTCCAGAATTTTTTGCCGTTAACATAAAATATTGTGGAAATAGAATATTGGCTCTCAGTTAAATCACGCAGAGACTTGGAAAAGGGCTTTGAGAAACACACAGGCATTGTGCAGGATTGCTGCAACAACTATGCCAAATGCTGCAGCTAAGTGAAGGTCTTGGACAGCCCTAGAGCAGTAAGCACCCTGCAAAGCTCTCCTGGTATGTACAAAAGCACACAAAAGTGTGCTTTGGTGTGTACACAAAAAAGTGTGCTTTGGGCATGCTTGAGAGCCAAGTAAATAACAGGATTGCTCTAGACAGCCTTAACTTCTTGCATTAAACCATCATCTCTTCCCCTCCTTTGCCTTGTCCCTGTTGAGACAGAAGTGAATCTTTATGAATTTTTTGATGGAAATATATTCATATATACCAGGTGGCACATGAGAGGCAGATCTGTACTCATGTTATACTCACTGATTTATTTTTTAGGGTATGTATTTGGTTCATCTAAAGCTGACACTGAGTATTCAGGACTATAATACACATTTTGCTGTTTGATTTTTTTTTGATTGATTGTTTGATTGAACGTTGTTTTTTATTTGTTTTTTGTTTGTTTGTTTGTTTGTTTTTGTGTTTGTTTTTGTTTTTTGTTTTTTCTCCCGCAGAAAGCTGTTGGTAGTTTGGGAAAGCTGTGACTTTATTTTTGAGGAATACTATTACATGAACTCTTCTCTGCTCATCTTGACCCCTGTCCTACTGGGTTATCTTTCTTTCAATTTTTGCAGCAACTCCTGTTCTCCAATTGCCTCCCTGCCCCTCTCCATGGACTCTGATCTGCAAAAACATGGCTGGTGAGAGACACTCAGGGCTGTAGACTATTGGGCATCACCAGAACAATTGTCAAACTTGATCTTGTGCGGAAAATCTTTGCAGAAGATACCAATATTCAACTGTTTGGTATTTTTCCAGGATAGAAACACAAAATTTTCCCAAGGTGGAAACATAAAATCTTGGAATTTTTTTTTTGACCCATAAAAGAATTCACACCCTGGGAAAATGTTTTCCGTGTACATCGTAAAAGCACACTCTTAAATCATGGCACTAGGCCAGCTGAATGAATACAATAGCTAGAATATTGTTGTGTGAAATTGAAGTATTTTAAATTAAAAAAAAATGGTCTAAGACTACTGGTCTTAATGATGGGCTAGAAAGAACTTGTGGCTCATATATGTCGGGGAGATGCTGCTGCTTCCCAGCAGGAAGCCTCTGTTCAGGCTGTTGTTCTGTCTCCTTGTCAGGCGGTGCTTTGAAGAGTTGACCAGTGTCAAGGGGCAAGAAAATCTGGAAGTGAAGAGAAAATGCTGAAGTTTCAAAGTATATGAAGTGAATGTACAAGTTAGTGCCGATTCTGAAACAAACTTGTGCTGTAACACAAGGACCTTGTCTGTCTGAGGGCAAGAGCAGTTTTGGGATGCAGTTAGAGCGACAAAAATCAAGCTGAATTTCCAGTGTGCTGTACCAGGAATCAAGTGCTGCTTGTGCTGTTAATATATGCACAACATAATGAGTATTACTACTATAATTAGTAATTTTCATTATAATTAATGTAGCTACAGTGTGAGTCTATTGAAAAAAAAAAGAGTTAAATAATGAAAAGGGATGACACAATCCTTGTACCACAACAAAGCCCACTGCAATGTAATTTGTCCTATCCACAGCAGAAATAATAGTCAGCCAACAAGAGCAGTTATATGGTCAAAAAGTTAAATACTGCTTTATGCTTGTATACCAGTCACAGAATGACTGAGAAAACTCAGATATCTCTCATAAGAAATTTGACAACATGGCAAGTAAAAGATATAAGTGATGCTTCATAGTCAAACAACAGTTTCTTTAAGTAAGATTTTATGCCATTTTTAACTCATGTAAATACATGAGGATCCATGTGTCATTCAAAGAACTATTTGGTTTGTGTCTAAAAATGGGGTTCTTGCTCTTTTATCTGTAAATGATCCTGCATTGTGTTGTTACTAAATAAAAATGGACTCTACCACACAAGTTGGATGCTTATAATGTGGCTCTTTTTATGTAATCTTGTTCCTTAAATGCTTCATAGTTTCTTCTATTTGAAATCTACCTTGCTATAATTTATCTTGTGGGCATTCAGCATCATCTTGCAGTGTGGAATTCAAATTTACATTCATCATATATTCTGAGGAGAAAACCTTTGTAATAATGCAGTTTAATGTGTCTGTGTTGATTTTTGGTCTGAATTCTTTTCATGGAATAATTTTGAGAGCTTGTATAACACAAGTTTGCTTTCTCTCTGAATAATTAATTTTATGGTATGATGAAAAAGGTGCATTTCATTTAGTGTACTCAGAAATACTCCACTTTTCAGCTCTTGCATGCTCACACTTTTCATTGCTGAAACTTAAAAAAGCTGCTGAGAAAGACCAAAAGAACACCCAAAACTTCAAATTATGTATAGCCCAAAGTAAATGAAAATTTGGCCTATAACATTCCATCCCAGTTCAAAGGCAAAACTTTAATTTAACTTGCTTTAGACTAATGTTGAGAATTTCTTGTATTTTCAGTCATCATTTAAAATAGAAACATCTATGGTTGGCTTCTTTAAACAAGGAAAAGGGAAGTAATGCTGTAGTACAGGAAAAAGTATTCTTTCCAGTGTACATGCTTGATAGGCCAGTAAGAGAAAACTTTGCACATGGAAGATGAATATATCAGAATAACCAAAAAGAGGACAACAGTGAAATTGCATTTGTGAGTCTCTTCCAACTCATTCACCTAGCACAACTTTTAGGGTCAGTAGCACATTGGCTAATTGATATGGCAAGTGAATAGCATTTCTGTGGCCACATCTTCCTGATTCTCTTAAATTATTGCATCCCAGGGAAAAGAAGAGGGGTTAAAATAACCATTTTAATATAAAATACTGATTTTTGCTATATAAAGGAAGAAATAATAAAAATGAGGAATTTTTTCAGCTAAAATTAATTTATTCTATTTTTACTGACGCAATGTGTAGCAGAGGACTGCATTTAAAATCTCTTGAACTAAATCTTGAAACACCTTATCTCCAGCACCATGGCCTCAACCTGCCCAGTCACTTTGTTCTCACAATATAAATGAAGGGAATGAAGAAGATGCATGGACCCCTTGGAATCTCAGGTTGTAAGCACCACTTACACAGTGTTCCCATGTGATCAGTGTGAGACTGGACAGAAAGAAATACTTTGTTATCTGGATTTATGTGTTTTAAGTTGTTGTTTTATTTTCCAAATCCTAAAGAAAATATGTACTCTAAATATTAATGTCTACAGAGGAATGAAGGTCAGCTGCAGTAATAATTACTGAGTTCATGCAGTATCTAGTATGCAGTTCCTAAGCAACACATTGCACATAACTATTGTTGCTTGCCAAAATCAGATGAGAAACAGAAAAGTCTCCAAAATAACCAAGCTGCAATGGGTGCAGTACCCTGATATACATTAGTGTCATAATACAAACACTGAAGTGTTCACTCACTTTTTCCAGGCCTATCTCAAATCATACAGAAAAAAGGGAAGAAACCACTAAAATGTTGAAATGACAAAAGGCTGCTGGTTTTAAACAAGGTGGGAAGTTATATGGAAAAGTATCTTCCACTAGAGATGCTTTAAATAAAATGAATTTGAAATTCTTAATACTTGTAGGTTTGAAGTGAAGCAATATTAATAGTATCATACTGTACTTGGAAAGATTTATTTTGAATGAAGAAGTTTGAAAACCCTTTTCAATTTTCCCACAAACACTCAGTGTTCTCATAGCAAGCCTGATGAAAAGGGGAAGAAGAAAAAGGCAAAACCAGGACTTCTGAAATTTTCTATGTTTTTTTCAGGAGTCTATCCTCTCTCCTTGGAAGGGGTGGGATTCAATTTGGCAAACTTTACTACAGCCTGGAGGTGCCTACCTCTGAGCTATTCTGGGTTCCCTGAGTGATGTGGAGAAAAGTAGGCTCTTTCAAGGGGTGACTCATGTAATCTATTTCAAACACCTACTCTCAGAGAAGATGTCCATATAGGAGCCAAGGGTGTCTGGCTCAGATGTGTATGTCTACACTTGGCCAGATGAATCTTACCCAGTATGTCTATGCTCTAGACTGCCAAGAAACAAGATAAATTTAGAGCTCTGTGCGGTCACAGTGAAGTTTTTAAAAGCTTGCTCAGGTATTTCTGACTCCACTGTTGCCTAATATCAAAAGACAAAAACTTTCCAAACATTATTAAGAGGGATAAGAATAAAAGCAGTTCTTTAATGGAAGCTTTCAGGTGCACAAATACGGCTATGTGCACATGCGATACAGGATTTCTGCAATTTTAAAAAGGTTAATTACTATATCTAGGAGGTACATCCGAGAAGAAATCAGTTGCCCCAGTAACCCAGCCGTGTGTCTGCCCCTTGGAGTTTGTCCAGGGGGTTCTTTGCACTCCATCTTGTTATGTCCCTCAAACTCTGGTGAAAAACAAGATGTCCTTGTCAGAAATTCTCTTATTGAGAATAAGACTAAACAGAATTTCAAGAATGTGTTAGAAATTATTAGCTTATTATTCTAAAATGTGAGAAAAGGCAGGAAAAATACTAGAAACTATGCGGCTATATATTAAAAATCCACAAAGGTACAAACATATGAAAAAGCAAAGAGTCTTTAGGCATTACCACAATCTTCTGTAAGACAGTATTTACTCAAGTGTTTCAGACTCTTGTTTTCCAGCTGCCACCTCTGACTGGTGGTACAAAGCCATTGTGCTGTCAGGGAGGTCTGGAACCACCCTGTGTGTGGCACTAGGGATACCTGAATATGTCTGGTGAAGAGATATCCTGTAGGAGTTAGGGTATGATGTCACTTCTGTCCTGGTGGAACTGCTGCTGGGGTCTGAGTCCAGTTGTGGTGCTGATGTTTTAAATGCCTTTGAAACCCTTCCAGCACAGTCAGAGGTCTGGACATGCTGCCTGTGAGCAGAAGCGAAGAAACACAATCTTTTTATTTTGACAAAGAGAAGGTTGGCACGCTATTTTATCGTGGTGTAAGAGTTGCTACACAGTGACATTTTTTGATACAGGATGACAATTTAATCTAGTGAATGAAAGCATGATGCTACTCAATCTCTAAAACCAGATTATTCCAGGTGACAAAAAAGAGAACTTTTTACAGCAAGGCTAAATAACTGCTGGAATAACTTTATCTAGGAGTTTTATAGATTATTCTTTTCATTGAAAATCCTTTTAAATCTAGATATGATACAGCACAATGAACTCTTACTGCTTTAATGAAGGAATTAAACAGTGAAATGTTGTGGCCTGTGAAGTGAGACTCTGAAGATATCCCTTCTGGCCTGAAAAGCTGTTTAATGGGCCCAATGCAGCATTGGATCTCAACCTCTCACAGTCCTGGGAAATCTGCATTTCAAAAAGGGCTATGCAGCCTTTCCCATTTCCAATACAATTACTGTCAATCACCTGGTCCTATCTTCCTCACATTATGTTCCTTTAATAAGGTTTTTGATCTGAAACTGTGCTCAGTGAACTCACTTTCTGTGAGCTGGACTCATTATATAGAAAGGTAGATAAGGGAGCTGGAGAAGCAGAACATGCTGGAGCTGAAGGTTGTGACTGCAAGCTGTGGCATGGGGTTTAACTCTGAGGTATTTTGCTTTTGCTACCAGTTCTCTGCTGGATTTTTTTTTTTCACCATTATGTACCAGAATTCCTTAAGTAAGCCAAATATAAATTATTTGATTTTGACTGAAGAAAATTAATACTTCTCTTTAACTGCAGTCAAAAAATACATCCTGTGTTAGCAATCTAGTCTGTCTTTGCTTCTCAGACTGGGAGGAATTTGAATTTGTGCTTTGCATCACTCTCTGTAGGATGCTCTCTTGATAGCTAAAATTATAGGATATGAGTGTTTGCCAAAACTATGCTATTAAATGTCCATCTCTCCCTGGCTCTTCCCCCTAACACTGGTATCTTCAACACCAGTGCTTATGCGAATTTGTCTCTCTTTTTTCTTCTTGCTCACACTGTATGGAGGCTGAATAAGATCTTTGCCACACTGAATTTCTCATCCCATCAGTTAAATATGTTTCTCCTTTGAATAACTTTGGCTTAGGCAGAACTAGTGTTTCTGTTAAAAAGCACAGAATTACAATTCTTTACAGTCTATTTTGTTTCATAGGTGTTCTCATATATAAATGCATTTAAAATAAGATTTTGTCGAAGGAAAAAAACCTGTAGTAGTTAAGATTTAACTTTTTTCACTGGTCTCAATGATTTCTTTTTGACAGTATGGCATAAAGGCTTTCAGATGACACTGCATCACATCTTCAGGAAGGACTGCTTCTGTACAGGAGTGAAGGGACCACTCTGCATCTTTCCTTCCTGGCCTCCTTGCTCTGTGTGTTCCTGGCTCTAGTGCAGTCCATCACACCTGCTGGCTGCCTGAGGCCAAGCCAGGGTTCCAGCTCCCTTCCTCACTGCTTCTACTCCGAAGTGAGGAGGCGGATAAATTCCTAACTAAGGTACTTTTCTTACTTTTCTGTTCCTAGGGGTCCTCTTTTTCCTTGCCAAAATACCTTTTGATCTCCCAGCAAGTGTGATGATCCCTCACAAAGCTCTTACTCCATGGTGTCAGCTTTGAAACAGACAGTGGTGCTGATAAATTAAATCTGCCGTGATGTTGCTGGGGTATGAATAACACTACAGTTTAGGCTTTGGAGTAGGTTTTTTTTTTTTTTTTTTTTTTTGTAGAGAAGGGCTTACATTTCTACACTTCATGAGTGTAATATTGATAAATCATATAAAATAGCATTGTGCAATTGAGAATAAAATTAGGAGATGTCATGCGTTTCTTTTATAATAATTATAGAAATTTCATAAGGGAGATGAATGAAGTAAGAGAACAGAGTTAAGGTGTCCACTGTCGTAAGAAAGCAGTGAAACTTCCCAGAGTCTGCAAACTCTTGAGTTAAATATATACTGTACATTTTACACTGCACTAAAAAAAAGCGTAATGGCTGCACATTTGGAGAGTGATGCAAATTGCACCATTAATACAGCCTTTGCATTTAGATTTGTAACTGCTTCTTAGTCTATCAAAACATAACCACATTTTTACTCCTGCTTGCTTTATCAAACCAGTATGAATTTAGGAGAGGAACTTCGCTTGTCTGTTTAGCTGGCATATTATTAGCAAACACTGGAGTCATCTACACTAAGCTTGATGTCTGAGCCTAAGTCTATCACCCTCCATTTGTAGGCAATGAAGTGAACAGACAACTCCAGAAGGCGATGCCTCTTATGATAAGTCAGCTCAGATAAGGAAGATTAATTGCTCTTTTCAGGTGCTTTTTTCAGTTATCGGCTAGGGAAAACAAAGGATAGCCTAGGCTTAAATTTTTCTTTGTTTCTTTATTTGTCTTTGTTAGGCACCTCAAGTAAAGAAGATAACCCCATATTTTGTCATGGATCAATGGAACAGCTTTTGGGTCATGTTAATTTTTATCAGATAAGGTTAATTTGTACCATTGCAACTATTTGTGATAATATGCTTGTTTTGCAAAATAAGTTCAGGGAAGGGAAAGAAAAGGAGAAAAACCTTCAAGTGACCCAGTATAATTTTTCCTAATTTCTTTGGATATCCCTCAGAGGAGCAGAAGCAGCCCTTTACATAAAGAAGAGGGTCCAGTGGGTCAGCAAAGACTACAGTGAGACTGAGGGAATCAGTGCAGAAGTCGAAGGGCAGGTGTAGTCTAGAGCAGTGTATAACTATTCTAAGAACAGGGACAGAGATGACAGAGCTGAAGTCTTCCTGGTGGAGTCAAAACACGTGGCAAGGGATAAATGGCTGCACTGAAGCTTGCAGGGCTCAGATTAGATGTGACGAGAAGCTTTGTCTCTGGGTGGGTAGTGCCCACTTTGCCTGTCAGAGTATTCAAGACTGAGCAAGACAAAACCATGGCAGAGCTGAGCTGGTGCTGGCAGCACTCCAGCTTTGGGCAGGAGGCTGCTCTGGGTGACCACTGGAGATGTTTTCCAGCCAGTATCCTTGTGACTTTCTTCTCCTTACTCTAAGGAAAGCAATCTTTTCCTATGGAGCTGTATCCTCAAAATCTGGAGGCTGACTCCAGTGTCCTGTTCCCAGCCCTGCAGTTCGCACCCCATGAACTCCTGAGGGATCTGTGCAATATGCAGGTGTGCTCCTGCTCTTCCCAGCTCATGGACCATTTGCAAAATGCTCCTTATAGCACTGTGTGATTCCACTTAGGACACTGCCCTGTGATACCTTTGTTCAAATCCCTGCTGTGATCAATACCAGTGAAGCACCTGGAATTAGATCTTCAGTAAGTAATGCAGGTGTGGTTTGAAGACTAGCCTGTTGCCTTCTCTGGGCAAAAAGCAGAAGCAGAAAGATCTTCTTAGGGTCTCAGTTTTTCCTAAATGAGGAGCTGGCTTATGGATAGGGACAACTTATCCTATGATTGCAGAATCTTAATTTTCTGCTAGAATTCTAAAACTGGGCAATGTCCCTATAATAAAATGTGTTGCAACTCTGATCACTTTGAAACAGTAACCACTTACAGACATGGAGAATCTGGAGAAAAATTAGGGAAAACACGGATATATGGAACTGGAAAGTGCTATTTTAGCATTGCTTTTCAGCATGAAAGGACATCTTAAAATCTTCAACGGCTTGTATTGGCATCTTGATATTTTCTTCTGTGTCATTATTCTCCACCTATTTTAGATAATATAAACAGAAGCACTTGTTTTGAATGTTATCGCTTTAATCCCTCTTCACCTTGAGTTCACTGCAGGAAATTATATTTTTTTCCAAAAAATGCAAAGTGATTACAGTATTTTGATAGAAGAATCAGTTTATTTATTTTGTTAGTTATATTAGTGGTATGGTCTCTTGATTTCCAGGCTAAGCATAGTACGATCTATATTTTTAAATACTAGTTTATTAGACATTGAAAAATTGAAGAACTTTACTGAAAGAACTCTTGAATCTTTTTCTTCAACGGTCCATCAACCTTGCAGGCTGTTCTGGTTCTTTGCCTTCAGTAAAGTTATTTTATATTTGGTCAATTTGATACTGCATTTTGATTTTATTGATCTAGCCAGTGACTATACAACTTACAGACCCCAATCATTGTGCTGTGATACTGAACATTATGCTTTGTTTCCAGCAAATAGAGCCAGTAAAAATTTATGTACCTTTAAGGCAAATAGGAATTTTGCATTGTGTGTGTGCACTTAAGATACAAGAATAGTGAAAGTTTTCCCATTCAGTTCCTTTTTCTGAGCTTCATTAATTCAATCTCATGTCATCTGTCACACATAGTTTCTCATTTCACTTTGTAATGATCCCCCTTGCATGGGGGGATTCAGAAAGATTAAAAAGGAAACCAAGGTGGGATATTTTTACCTTTTGAAATGCCTGGAAGAATTGGAGGATGGTAAAGGGAAGCAGAGCTCTCCCTGTATGATACCAGGTTGATAGGCTGGAGAACAGCCCACCATTCTGGCCAAAATTACTAACAGTTGAGGCAGGATAACCCCAAATACCAGTGTAGGCTGAGGCAGCTTTTCAGAAGAGTGTGGGTCCTGTTGAACAGCACAGCAGTGGCTCTGGTGGCCATGGGGGCCACCACAAACTGGTAGCTGCTAAACAAGGCTCATGAGGCTTCATCTGGAGTCCTGTGCCTGTGAGTGCTTGATATCAACTAGAGACGTGTTCCAGTTGGCTGATTTGACTCGGCAGGGTGGATGTGAGCAATACCTGCTGTGTGGGCAGAATGGCACCTGCTGGGGCGTGCCCCTAAACCACAGGAATCCTCAGTGGCCATTGCTGAGAGTGACAGAGCAGGCAAGACAGCAAGCTAGGAAAGTTGAGTAGAGAGGGTAAGTTCTAGATGTCCTGGTGTTTAAAGCAGATTTTTATGAACAACCTGACTCCCACAGCTCACAGATGCAAGGGGTGATGCAATCAGGAGACTTCTTTTAAAAGGGAAGGGAATATTGCTAACAGGCTGTTGAGATCTGGGATTCAGATCAGGCTGATTTCCCCCAGAGGTCTTGATTTTTCTCCATAAACTACAGATGGTGTGTAGGACAACAGTTTCTAAATGGGGTATCACATCTATGTTTAAAAAGCTAGGCAAGATGAATCTGGGTCAGTTCTGGGCTGAGTTTTGTCAGTAATATTGCAATCAAGACTAAAGCTCCAGAGAGTTTACATTCACTTTTCACTCTGCTCTCAATTGCACCCTTTTGGCACAGTCTGACTCACCACTAAACTTTTAAATGTCACTCCCCAACTTGTTAAATCACATCTCTAACTCTTAAGTGAGGAAACTAATTTATTTTAAATAATTTAACTTCAAATTTAGTCTTTTCCTCCCCCAAAAACTGGAATGCAGCAAACCGAAAAAGACTAGGTTAGTACCAGTTGATTGTGGCAAGTGCGCAGTCTATTTGTGCTGAAAAGGACATCAATAGCAGTAGTAAAGGTTATTCATCAGACATGCAAAATGAGACCCTATTTGCATATAAGAATTAGCTAAAGATTAGGGACAGCTACCTTAGCTATAAGCTACACCAGAGGTTTGAGATCTGTGCGTCAGGGGCTGTGTCCACAATGGTCTGGCACACTCTGATGGGCTGAAGTGAGGTCCTGTCTTGCTTGGCACTTGCTGCTGTTTTTTACTTTGTTTTGGGGTGGTGTGTCCAGTCTGCCCTGACACAAACTGTCAGGTAGTGCCAGCTCCACAGGAGTGGTGGAAGGTTATCTTCCTGAAGGGCTCACCAACACAGAGCTGCTGCTCTGCCAGCAGATCAGGGGAGATTTGGTCTGTGGCTGAGGAGGATGTTTGGCCCAAGAGATCCTACATCTCCTCATGGCTTTTGAGGAGCCATGTTTTTGGGGCACTACTGAAAGACAGTTTGGCTGCAGGCAGAGCTAGCAGTCCAGCACCCTGGGTGTGTCCTGGCTGGGCTGTCCTGTTCCTCCCAGCCTCCATAACAGAGCTGCCCTTTCCTCTCCCAGGTCTCTTTAGTGTCAGCAGGGTCCAGATCTAAAAGAAATATAGCAGCATCCCAGGGTGTTTGTCTTTAGCTGTACTCAGACTTTGGCAGGCATTGGCTGGACTGCAAATTCTCATGATTTCACTGAAGTCTTTCAGAATTCTCTGGTTTTGTGTTTTTCTACCCCCTTCAGTTCTGGTATGTTGTCAGTCTACTAATTTTAGCCTTCATTAGAAAATGCTTAACTACTACCAAACTATGATGAAACTCTAGAAACTATGACCCTGCTACATGTGTTATTTGCCAAACTAGATAATGACAGTTCATAAAATATTTCTCTTAATATTTAAAAATAAAATGCATAAGATTCTGCATTGAGCACCTGATACAAAAAACAGCTTAAGTCCTGATACAAATGCTGTTTTTCTCAAAGCAACAAGTCTGTCCAGGTCCTCTGCCTTAGAGTATAAAGGATTGTACTAGGCATATGAACCAAGGGCAGGCTAGGCTTTTCTAGTCTGTTGTGCATGTCAGAGCCAATCCCACAGGAAAACATGGCACAGTGTCTCTGAGACTCTCTGCTTCTCCATGAGGAGGGCTGTGACATAACTGGTAGCAGCAGAGTTGACAGGGATGCTGGTAAAACACATGCAAGCCAGAAAGACTTGGAGCAGAGCACCCCCAATGGAATGGATCTTCGAGGAGTCCAGCCTAGTGAAGGCCAAGAGTTGCTTCTGTTGTCCTTGGGCATACTGGCAAGAATAAATTCGGAACAGATATCTGTCCTGGTGTGGAGTGTCTTTTCTCCCTCCTTTCCCACAATATGTTTTTACTGGAAGGCTGTGCCCCTGATGAAAAGGGGCAGGGGATGCTGAGGGCTGCCTTGGTTGGAGAGACCCTCTGGTCCTGCCTGCACACTGGGATTAGTGTTGTCTAGCCAGCATTCTGGGCTTGTACATGGCACGTACAGAGAATTTGGGTGAGATCTAAGTGAGGGTGCGGTTGGTGGCTGCATGGTTGGCCCCCAGTGGCCTGGGCTGACTCAGTGCCTGAAGCTGTGCAGTGTGGACTTGGATAAGCTGCTCCTGCCTGGGACACTTTGCAAGGGAAGCCTTTGGGTCATGCACTCCTGGTGAAGGAGCAGCATCAACTGATATGGGGCTTGGTGTGATGCTGTAGTGGGTTTCAGTATCTTTTGCAAGGCCCAGTAAAGGGAAGAGTTTTCCACATTGTGCAGGACTTCAGCCTGGAGAACAGAAAACACCTGTCAAACTCCATTTTCCATTACATATTCATAACTTGTTAGAGCAGGTCCCACTCCGTCATAGAGATGACCTTTGTGTGTTTTACATCTATTGTTCTTTGCTGCACAAAGTCAGTACTGCCAGCTGCTGTAGTCCCTAATGGAGTTGTAGCTGTAGGAGGTTGTGTTTTAGCCCCAAAAGTAAAGAAAGACCTGACTGTTAAGCATAAAAGGTTGTATGTTTATTGCTGGCCTTGCTATGTAGCCTGAGTAGCCATGGAAAAACACCATACGATGTGTTCTGTCAGGCAGGGCTGCCAGAAAGGTTACGTTTTCCCAAGAAGTGGAAGATGGTTGAACTCACTACTGTTTACTGAGTAAAGCCTTGTGCAAACATCTGCTACATTCTAACAAAATTTACAGCCTCTGAAATATCTCGCTTTCTGGAGCCTCAGAGGCTTGCAGGGCTAAACTCATTGGAACAACTGCTAATGAGTTAATTACAGTGGATTTTTTAGTTTAAATTGCTGCCAGAGACCTTAATGTTTCAGATAACTCTGCTGGCAAGTGGGTTACACTGCTGGGCAGATCTTTGCCTGCTTTATGACTCTTCCACAATCACATGGAATTATTGCCTGATTGTCTCTAGAATTCAGTTCTGGTTTTATCTTTTTTATAAAAATCATCTTTGGTTCTGAAGGGATTTCATATGTGCTGCAAGTGTGCCTAAACCATTATCACAAACAGCTATTCTTGTGATGCTTGTCTGAAAGGTGCCTTCCTGCGTGGCAGCTCTTCCTGTGAAATATAGACAGCTATCCATCACCCATGAAATATGAGGCATTGAGGGGCTTCCAAAGAAAACTGAAGCTGGTTCATATCCTCTGAGGGTCATTTTGTGCAAAACATCAAGGATTTTGTCCTTTTGCCCAGAACAAAAAATTTTTGTGTAAATCAATAGTTGAACTCCTTTCTTGTGTATCTACTATCAAGTATCTACTTGATACTTCAAATGCAAATTTAGAAATTATCTTTCTTGACTTTTTATAGTTACAGAGATTTTGGTCCAGAAATGTGTTGACTCTGGCTCCTTTCTTATAAATAGCAAACACATGATCAAACCTCATAAAATCACCAAAAGCAATTCAGAAGCCAGGTTTCAACCTTACTTTGGATGCTTTTCCCCAGCAAAAATTGCAGCTATGGGTGTTGAACCCTTTGGAAACATTCTCAGACTCCCAGATTTCTGCATTAAAGCCTCTAGCTCTTCTGCCTGGTTTGTTTAAATACTTTTAGTTAACTTCTTGATTAAGCTCAATGAATATCTTCTTTCCACCTTAGTTCAGCAAGAATAGTGTCTCAGTTTCTCTCCTGTCCAGCTAGGTGTACCTTTGACCTGGTGATTTAATCATTAGTCAGGGTCTTACAAGCTTTTTCATTCAGAAAAGGAATTGGTACAGAGTTTGCATTTTCCCCCCACTATGAATCTGTTATTTCAAAACCTATAAAATTCCATTTCTCTGAATAGAGCAGGAGTTTAGTTTTGATCATAGTTCTACACCCCCTTCCAGGCTACACTACATCTGTAAAAGTTTCTCTCATCTTATATCCATTTTTATGGACTTTTCATTGCATTTCTCCCATGTTTGTGTGCACAGGGCACATCTGCAGCCAGAACTACTGAGTTGCCTATAATGTTCAATTCCTGAGCAAACCTGTCTATCTCATCTTCCTTATGACAGCTTCAGCTGGCTGTGTCAGTCTGTTATTCAAATGCTGAGTTGTTAAAATTCTTCTTGCCTTTGATACTTTACTGCTGCTTAGAGAAATACCTCAGGTAATAGTGAATCAGGAAGAAGTAAATTCTTGTCTACAGAAGACATTGAATTGTCCCAATCCCAATGAATAATGTCTTCCTTGTGTGTTTAGTTATGCTTCTTCTATGCCTTTTATTATGATTTCTGTAGCAGGCTTCAGAAACCCATGTGATACTTGTTTGAAGTGCTTGAAATGTAAGCTCAACTAAAAAGACTTGTGGAGATAAACTACATAGACTTTTGAAATTGTAGAAATTGATTGTCTCTTAAACAGGCAAAAAAAAAAGTGTCAACATTTGACAACTATAGTCTCTGCACAATGAGAAGGGCTAGAAAATGGCTTCCACATGGCTTCCAGCTGAATACTTGAATAGTTTTTTTTATGTAAGTTTGCTAGTGTTATCTGAAAATGACAAAAGATTAGGTAGATTAGGTAAAGAAATAAAAGAAACCCCCCCAGCATAATGCCCGAGAATATTTGAAAAAGTTCTCCCCCAACCAGCTTTCAGATGTTGCCTTCACATTCCTAGCTGGTTGGCTGAGTAGTCTGCAACTTCTATAAATGCTAGAACATTAAGGAGGAAAAAAATTTCTTTTCTTGTACACTGTGCAGAAGAAGAGCAAACAGAATAGATGTGGAAATGATCTCAACTTGCACCAGGGGAAGTTTAGATTTGATATTAGGAAAGATTTCTTCAAGGAAGAGGTTGTTAGACATTGGAATAAGGTTCCCAGGGAAGTGGTGGAGTCACCATCCCTGGAGCTATGTACAGTATGTGTAGATGTGGCACTTGGGGACAGGGTTTTGTGGTGGACTTGGCAAAATTAACAGTTGGACTCAA
The DNA here is from genome assembly GCA_025920805.1 of Petroica traversi. NCBI lineage: Eukaryota > Metazoa > Chordata > Aves > Passeriformes > Petroicidae > Petroica > Petroica traversi. Next base: position 13,057,259 of record JAHLSL010000057.1, on the reverse strand, counting down.
TCATCTTACAGGTCCAATTGAAATTGATCTGTGATTCTTTGACAAGTTTCATATTGTCTTTTGGCCTCTGGCACCTAATAAGCTGTGCCTGTGCACTGCGGCAGGTGGGGTGTCACCAGACTGAGGGTGGAGATCCTTCCCCTCTGCTCAGCACTCGTGAGACATACCTTGAGTCCTGGGTTCAGTGCTGGGCTCCCCAGCACAAGAGACATGAATGTACAGGAGCAAACCCAGTGAAAGGCCACAAAGAGGGTAAGGGATTGGAGCAATTGTCATAGAAGGCGGGCCTGAGAGAGCTGGGACTGTACAGCCTGGAGAAGGGAAGACTCAGGTGATCTTACCCATTGGCATACACACCTGATTGCATTGGGATGAGTGAAATAAAGATTATAAGCCAGACTCTAGTGCCCAGCAACAGGACAAGAGGTATTGGCACAATTTGAAATACAGGAAGTTCCACTGAAATGATTTCTCAAAGCCTGATCAAAAAGTGGCACAGGTTGCCCGGAGAGGTTGTGAAGTCTCTATCCTTGGAGTAGATGTTCTCCTGTGTTGCCTGCCTTCCTCAGTGGGTATAGTAAACTCTGTTTTGTTTGTTTTGCAAAAATGACACTGCAACCACAGTGTCGGTACCAGAGAGGATTCACTTGCAGTCAGTGTTTGTGACATTTTGTAGCTCAGTCCAGCAGCTGAAATACCCACACTGCTGTTGAGCTGACAAAATTGAAAGGTATTTGTTTAGTGAAAAGGTTGATTTTTGGTATCTTTTCGTTTATGCCATAAAAATAAAGCCAGTCCCTAACTAGGATGTCTTAGCTCCACCTATTTGGGTTTTCTTCCCCTTTTCCTGTTGGTGTTTTTCTGCCAAAAGCCAGTCCATGAACTTAAGAGAAATATACACCATTGCATTAGTGTACTAATAAATGATTTTGGAAAAAAGGTGGAGCTGCCTAAAACTGTCTCATTACCAATGTATTACAATGTCCTGACAGTTATGAAGCAAAATCCATTTTCACATTTGCTAATAGTTCTTCCACAGCCACTGCTGCTATTTGCTTGACAAACACCAATAAATTAGCAATTGGCAACTGCTATGTCACCTACATGCAGCTGAGATCAGTAGTTTCTTGCACAATGGTTTGGTGGAAGCAGCAAGGAAGTGACATTGTTTATCACAGGAACCACAGTCCCCAATGTTTCCTTACTGTTTCTGTGGCTGCTTCTCCACAGTCAGTGATGCACTGTTCATCATCAGCTCAGTGCCTAAGTTGCACTCACTGCTGATTCAACTCCACCATCATCACAAATATTATTTTTTTGTGATAATATTATGAGGCAGTGTCTGTAGCAGGGGCTATAAAAGTGTTAAGATGGGAATGAGGAAGCTGATTTATTTCCTTGAGCTCAGGGTTGTACAGCAGGACTACAGAGCAAGCCTGTGCTGGTCCAGCTTGGATTCCTGCTTGGGCTGGCTGGCATCTCCCTGTGTCAGGTTTGTAATGTAAGCTCAAGCACTAGGCTTGTTCCCAGCCTCCAGTCGTCCCTTCTCATAAAAAGAAAGATGGAAGCATGGCAGTCCAAGGTGTCACAGTCTTCTCCAGGGCACATTACATGCCTTCCTGACAGTGCCTAGGTGATACCTGGCTGGTGGCTTCACGTGCCTGACCCCTGCAGCTGAGGCCAGCAGGAGGCAGCTGGCATGGACTGCATGGCTCCCATTGCCATGTTCCACTGCAGGTGCAGCACCCACTGCAAGTGCAGCTCTGCACTTTGTGCCCCAGAGCAGGGAGAGGGATAAACATTTGCAGTTGGGCTGCTTGACTTTGTGTAACACCACTTTTAAGTGTGCAGGCTTTTAGTCCTAATGTGATGTTCAAGCCTTTCAAGCCTGCCCCTGGGAAAGACTCTGTGCCTTCCTTTTCCTGCCAACCAGGTCCAGAAGGGATATAGTACTTCTGGAAGCTGGACTGCATGGGAACATCTGGCCTTGCACTTCCAGCAACCTGTTTTAGCATATTGTTCAGTAAATAATTGTGAACATAAAAGACTGGCACAATGCTATATGAGAAATTTTTCAAAGGTGAAAATGCTGCCAGTCGAAATAAAATGAGCTTCAGCTATGTACAGCTGAATTTGCAACAGGGATTCTCTTACAGAGAATTATTTTTTCCCTCAGTCTGGTAGTTTGAAATGTTCCAGATTTCATTTCAGGGAAACATTCATTAAGCAGTCATAGCTGGGTATCTGTTAGGTGGTTGGTGAAACAAAGTTTATTAACTGATCAATATCCAGAAATGTTATTAAAATCCAAGAATTTTGTAATATTGTGTTGCTCAGATACCAGATAATTCTAGGCCCAAAAATTTTAATTCAGGGAAAGTATTCAAAAATCATGGTTATTCTTTTAAGGGGAAAGCATAATCAGCTGCTGCTGATAATGTGAAAATAGTAATTTGTGATTTTTGGTTAGGGAAAAAAAGAAAAGTTGTTCCAACCTCTGTAATTACAGGAAATAGATATTTTCCAAAACTTTTTTTTTGCCACTTTTAATCTTCTTATACTTCCTATTGTACAATGAGTTATTAGCTTGAGGATATAAGAAGAAACTGGTAATATCACCTGTGTTGCTGCTGCTGCAAATCAAATGTTCACAAGGAACAGCAAATAACCCCAGTGAAGTGCAGGAGGACAAGGAAATTTGCTGGAATATTGCTTTGCACATTTTGTGACCACCAGCTCCTGTACAAAGCTGAGTACTGAATATTAGCCAACTGTCCTTTGTGAAAGTCACTTTAAAGAAATTGCAGAAAGTGGGGAAGGAAGCATCAACATTTAGAATTTTAAAAACTGCTAGTAAAGGGAATAAGAATGTATCTCTCTGCTGATAAGAGCCTTGACTTGCAAATGGATCTATTCAGCTGCTTGCATGAATCCAGAAATGGATCCCAGTTCAAGGATTTCTTATGAAGCCTGTATTAGACCTAAGAAGGGCTTTGATAACTTATTTTTAGACAGTAAAGGACAGAAGTGATCAGCAGAATGATGGAGTCTGACCTCCTGCATAATCCTGCACCTCCTCCACAGCAGGACATGAGCTGCTTTTTGTAATGAGATGAAGTGAAGCCAAAATTTGGAGCAGTGGTTGTTGCATCTGAGTGTCTGTGTTGGGCATATGCCTCCCTGGATTTGGAAATTGATCCTGCAAAACTAAGAGTACTAGACACATTAAATTTCTCTCCTAGGGCAATATAGCAAACATTTCTAAGGCTGACATGCTCTGTATGACACAGGAAAAAAACACACTTAGTTTTATTGCAGACGTTACTGAGAATCTCAGAACAGTTGTGGTGGGTGAGGGAGGATCTTTGGTCAGGACTGTACAAACACAGCAGGCACTGAGAAGCCTGTGGTCTAAAGGCAGGCAGAAGCACAATGCTCAGATCCACAAACTAACTTTAGAATAGCTGGATCAGGTACTGGAAATAATAGAAATACTGCTAAAGCACTGAACTGAGCTGCTGCTATTTTATATTACTGCTAAATGTGAAAGAGCACTAAAACATTTCAGGAGCTGGAATAGAGACAGAAATCTGTATATATAGCATGTTGTTAAGTAAATAGGGAATGCAGAAAGTAAAATTATTTCCCCTTTGTCACAACTTAGTCACAAATCTACATTTAAGAAAGTGACCTTAGTGTGATGTCAGATTCTAGAAGGACCTGGACTGCAGCCAAATGCCAGAGAGAGATCAGAGGAACATTTGGAAATCATTCTGGAGGGAGTGACTGGAATTTGCTGAGGAAAGGAAATCAATCCAGACTGGCACTTACAGGGAGATAAACAGAGCTCCTGTATGGAAACATCACTAAGGATCCAAGACCCAAGAGGGAAAGACACCTGAGGCAAATAACTTTCATTTCTAGAAAGGAAGGTAGTTCATAAAAATTGCATACATGTGCACATATCTGATGTGAAAAAACCATGAGAGTTTTTAAAGTACATTGTGTGAAGAATAGACACCACAGCTGTGGCAATCAACAAAGGTGGGTATGCCTTATGGAGGAATTCATTGTGTTCCCTCCAGATTGCAGGGTGATGGAGGCTGGGTTAGTCACTGGCAACAATGTGTTTGGATTCTCAGTTCTAGGGCTGGTGGACATTCACTCACATTCACAGGAAGAAAAAGGAGTCTGCTGCTCCCTGATGCTGCCACAGAGTACAGGAGTGGGTGTAGCTGCAGCAGTGGAGGCAGAACCATGCTTGGCAGCTTCTCTCCTGAGGTGACAGGGAAGAGAGCCTGTGCTTCCAGATATGCTGAGAAAAGGGCAGAGTATACAGATAATTTGTGAAATGCTTCTGTAGTCTGTTTCTCGACAGGTTAAAAAAAATTGAATTCTTGCCTCCATAGATTTTACAAATTCATTATTTTCTGGCTCATTCATATTCTGTTGTTGTACTGTATGTATTATTATCGTGGAATGAATAGATCTAATGGGACAATTTTCTTACTATCATGCTTTACACAGCCACAGAAAGCAGGGGAAAAAATAACATATGAAAGTATTATAATGAACCAATTCATGCAAACTTTGTTTTTGCACTAAAACTGAAGCAAGTTCTGTGCCTCAGTCTGCTCTATTAAAAACATTCCCAACGCCTCCTTATGCACATAAGCTCAAAATCAACATCTGGCTTCCAATTACATGACAGGGCAATTTCCTTCAGCACTATGAGCAAAGAAAGGATCTGCTTGACTCTTCTGCTGCTTTCAGCTGTGACTGTGGCACTGATTCTCTTCACTCTGTGATTTATTGCTTCTTCAGTGCACCTCTCAGAGAAATCCTTTTTCCTTCCCTCTCCCCTTCCATTCTCTGCTGGTTTTCCAAGGGATGTTCTGGAACTTCCTCCTCTATCCCTTGCACAATGAACATTTGTATGCAACACTGACAACAAAAGACCTTCCTATATCAGATCCAGAGTTTGTTAAATCTCTCTCCATTTTCACAGATTGCATCTCAAATTCTTCCAAAGCAGCAGACAATTTTAGAAGGACCATAGCTTTAATAGTCAGTGTTTTTCCAAGCTCAGAATGAATTTTCAGGCAGAATGAATTTAAAGCATTGGAGGAGAACCCAGTAAATATTCTCTAGCAACTTTATTTTTTAATGATGTCTCCACAGTTTTACACCTTTGCTATTAAAGTTGTGCTAGTAATTAAGGAATAGTGATTGTGCAAATTATTTAAGTAATTGAATTAGTGAACTGAGGTTACTCTACAGTTAATGAGGTTAAAATTGCTGGCTCCTGTATACACTGTTTAATCCTGTAGTCATTTTGAGATCGTTATTGCCTGTACCAGTTCCTTAAGGTAGCTTTGATGCACATATCTTGTTTTAAATTACCTGCTTTTAACTAACAAAGAACTATTCAAAGTGATGAAAAGAGTTGAGGTATTTGTGTAACTTTCACTTAGGTTTTGAATTATAGCAATACTTGAAAAAGGGAAATTTTCATTGTTAAAATGTCACTGAAAACACACTTATACCGTCAATGTTATGCTTAAGAAGACATTATACTGTTGACCTGATGTCAGCTCTTGGGGGTTGAAGCTTTTATTTTTAATAGGAGTTTTGAGAGGATGGGATATAAATCCATTTTGAAGATGAAATTGGTGGTTCAGCTATGGCCTTCCAATAGTGATTTCCTCTACCTGACCTGTTTTTAAAATCTTGTTATTTCAAATAATCTAAATTGAAATTTAGCTTTTTCAATAGTTTTTTAAAAGAGTAAATAAAAGGCCCCGTCAGAGAGGAGAGACTTAAGCAAGGAAGGCATGTCAGTCATCCAGCCTGTACAGCATTTTCAACACAAGCAACTGCAAAGGGAGCAGGGGAAGCTCCCTTTGCCTCTGGAATAGCTGTGGCAGAGCCTGGAGCAAGATTCCACACCCCTCCCAGCTGTTTAGCCCTCTGCACTCAAGATTATGTCTCTAGCTAGAAAGAGATATTTGAAAAGTCTTTTTTGTCTTGGGGCTTTTTTGACCAAAAGCTTCCCATGGAAGAAGTCTTCCCATGGCGGAGGCTTCCACAGCTGCTTGGGACTGAGATTGATTCCTGCTTGGGAATGAGATTGGTTCCTGCTTGGGAATGAGATTGGTTCCTGCTTGGGACACTCTGCAGCCTGTTGCTTGTGGCTGTCCACACACTAGATCCTGGCCCTGACTTGTGGACTGATTTCTTGACCTCAGGCCTGGTGCCTTATTACTGATTTAGTACAGGAGGGTACAGGGGACCTTATAGCAGCCTTCTAGTACCTAAAGAGAACTTAAAAAAAAGAAGGAGGGGAATGTTTTACATAGGTATGTGCTGATAGGACAAGAGGTAATGGTTTTAAAATGAAGGATGGTCGATTTAGATTAGATATAAGGAAGAAGTTTTTGATAATGAGAGTGACAAAACACTGAAAGAGATTGCCCAGAGATTCTCCATCCATGGAAATATTCATTATCAGTTTGCAGGTGGGTTGGACATGATTTTTAAAAGATCCATCCCAACTCAAAGTATTATATGATTATGTGATTATGGACTTTCCTGTTTTAGGATCTTACCTCACACAGTTTGGTGAGACTGGGCTCTTGCTGCTGATACCATTGCCTTTGCCTGCTTTGTCACCATGCTTGGCTCTCAGCTTCCTCTTCCTTATGGAGCAGCTCCCTCTTGCTCCTTCCTGACAGAGTAGCACCAGAGACCATCGTAGTATATGCAGATAGGATGCAATTACGGCAGCCCTTCCCTCCAAATCCCTGTGAGTGAGGCTGACAGGTACCAAAATACGCATCCTTTGAGGGCAGCTCATTGATAATGCTATTTTCAAGTCTAAAAAGTAGAGGAAGAAAATCAGAGACCCTCTCCCTTGAAAAACTTTGCAAAGACAAAATGAAAAACTACTTGTGGCTTGCTGAGACATTCCTTGTTTTTTGCTTGTTGGCTTCCATTAGTGAGTGATCGGTGAGTGACTTTTCAAAACTGAATTTGGAAGTCTTTGTCTGGATGTTTTGTAAGCCAAAAATCTAAGTAGCTTAAAAAACATTACAAAAATAAAGTTATATCCATAGGCCCACCTCAGAAAATCATGGGGTCCCCAGTGGTAGAGGAGGGAAGGGTAATTCTGCACTTGTGTGGCTTCTTAAACACTTTCCCTGCTCAGACATCATGGCCCATTCATCATGAACCATCCAATGTTAGAAACAGACTGCTAAGCTTTGATCTCACCGAATTAATCTGTTCAAATGCTGTTATCATGCACTATTCTTTAATGTGGGAATATTCTGGGACGGTAGAATAATAGTCTTCTACTTGTGAATTTTGGTGGCACTGACACACAGGGCGCAGGAGCTGCTGCCTTTGCAAGACTTCTGCCTTTGTTTCTCTCTTAAGTGATGTGATTCCATGTAAGTACTTAATTGCTGAGACCGATGCAGAAATGCTGCTGGCTCTTTCCTCACCTGAATTTTTGCAAGAAGTCAGCAGGGTCTGACAAGTTCTTGTGGGGAACAGCAGGGGTTTAGGTGGGTGTGTACTTAGCAGAAGTTACTTGCTTCTTAAGGTGTGCAGGCACTATGTAAAATGTTGGTGTCTACTTGTCCACAGAATGTTTAGGGGATAATGTGGTCCGCATCACCCTCCCAGGAAACCCGTAACAAGAGATCTGCGTGTTCATTCCTTTCCTGCATATGGTGTGTGAAGGGGGACTGGAGAATGGGGGGATCAGAAAGTAAAGGTGGCCGTCCTTTACCCTTCTTTATATGTTTACAACAGTATCTGAAGATGACACACTGGCAAAAACAGCTAAATTTCAAGTGTGGTACTGAAGTACCACGCGTGCCAAAGAAAACTGAGAGTCAAGCACTAGTGAAGTGTGTTGTAAGTGGATATTATGGGTCATGTACCCCTCAGCCACATTCTCCAGTTACTGCAAAAATGACTGGTACCCTCTCTTGCATTTTTAAATTATTTTTGTCATTCTAGAAATGATCCATGGGAGATACTGCTGTGGCTTGGTGCCTTAAATAGTAGCCATAAAAAAGGACATGCAAAGATCGAATCCTTGCTGGGAGATAAAAATCATGATCCATCAAATTAGAAATGTGCTGTCAAAACATCTTGTTTTCTTGGTGTATGTGATAAGACCACAGGCAGTTGCTTAATAATAATATTATAAGAGCATGAAAACTGTTGAAGGTGTACCCTAGTGTGGTTTTGAGAAATATGACAAGTGTATCATTCTCTCTTAGAGATAAATCTTTTTTCACCAGAGACATAAATGTATATGCATGTACATTTTTGCATGACATACAGCATCTTTGCTGTAGAAAGTTAGATTTTCTTTGCAATGTAGTACAACATTTGTTGCAGCACCTCCTTTTCTGGCATGTTTTTCATTGATTACTGTAAGGATTTTGTCAAATGGATGCCATGTTGCCTGTGCTGTCCCTCTCCCTGCAAGCTAATCAGCGTAGGTTGGAAAAAGTCAAAGGTCTTAAACAATCAAAATGTAAATAACTGGGGCTGACCGGAATAGTTTTTGTGGTACACACTAAGCACTAGGAGCAGGTATTGCTGTTCAGTTGCCTTAGCAGGCATTTTTAGCAGGAATTTTAAGGCCTTTAAAGCACTCTATCAACACCAAATGTTACTAGGTTGGTTTTGTGGTTTGTTTTTTGTGGTTTTTGGGTTTTTTTAATAATTAATGGTCTTGCATCTTCTTAGCATGTATTAGAATTAAAATATATGTGTGTGTATATATGTATATATATGATTTGAAAACTATGCAGCTTAAAAACACAAATTAATTTACACTATTACCACCTGGTCAGTCTTACTGAAATGAATATAACGACGCTTGTATACCACAGGCAAGAAGCTGGAGAAAGCAGCTTGATCTTGAAAAATCAATTTTTTTTCTCCGTAAAAATATCAGGATTAGAAGATAGCATTTATTTCCTACTTTTGTTAAATGACCTTTCAAGTTCAGACTTAATCTATTGGCTGCTATGCTTAAAAGAAACTAAAATACGCATGAAGCTGGTTGCATAAGCCAGTTCTGCTTTTATGCTACAGACATTAGTCTTTCCTGTGGTTTGCTCAGTTCTCTTCATAGATTTATAAAGATCTATGGAGATAATTTCTTCGCAGTGTGAGGATATTGATGAGTACAGTCAGCTTTATTCTTCAAGTCACAAGGGGCAAGAGTAGCAGTGCAGTACCGATCAGTAGCTCTTAATCTTCATCCACTAATGGCAGTGTTCTGCTCACCAATACATGGTCAAGGAATCTTGTTGCCAATAAAAGTTCCCATTAAAAGTACCTTACTTCAGACGCATGTGGAACCACAGGAAATACATTTTTCCCCATGAGGGTGGCCAAATACTGGCACAGATTGCTCAGGAAGATTGTTGAGTCTCCATCCGTGTATCCTTGCAGATAATCTAAAGTCGTCTGGACAAATTCCTTGGCAGCCAACCCCATGTGGCCTTGCTTGAGCAGAGAAGGTTGGACAAGATGACCCCAAGAAGTCCCTTCCTACCTCAGCAATTCTGTGTTTCTGTAGTTCTGAAATATTGAAAAAAAAAGACTTTGAAATTTGTTTTTATTTCACTTCAAACTGAAATTTGGAAATGCGTGAGTGTTTGTGTGGAAGTTGAATGTCAGCATCATTGTTTGCTGGGTTTTAGAAAGGAAGGCAGAGAATTTGCCTGGCCATGTATAGTGATATTTAGTTTTCAGATTATGAAGGAAAATATTTTAATTCTGTTCAACATGGCCAGCATAAAGACAACAGGGTCAATTGGTAGGGCAGGAGGGATTCAGGTCTCTGCAGAATAGGAGCCCATGGAGCAGAGAGCTGAGTCCCTCGGCAGGGTCACAGTACAGCAGGAGCAGAAGTTCCTGTGTGTGAATTACCAGCTGAGTCCCAATCAACAAATCTCATTAAACCTAGAGAGTGTGCAGACTGGAAAATGTATCTTCTCAAAGTGGAATTTGGCTAAAATAGGGGGGGGCAGTGGGGAGGATCTTTTTGTAAAATTATATAAATACCCATGGTCTTAGAGTACTCAAAGTACTGTATTTTTACCTTTTCAGACATACTTCAACTTTAGCAGCAAATTGTACTCTGTGCATTACTTGGACAAAGATGTGATCAAACAGAAGGATTTACTTGCTACTGATGTGAACAACAAGTGAAAATGTCTCTGCTTGCAATGAGCTCTTAATCTTGTATTGTGTATTTTGAGAGAAATCCATAACTGCTGCACTGGGTAACTTCTGGTTACCCAGAATCCTGTACCTCCTGGTTCTATCAGCCTCACTCCAGCATGAAAAATGGACATTTCCAAGTATGCATCACTATTATGTGCAAGCATTAAAGATTAGGAGAAAATCTCTTCAGTTCCATATAACTCCAAAGAATTCTACCTAATATTAAATACTTAAAATTGAACTCACCAGACCACGGACTTCAGAAATGCATAATGGTCTACTGAGTAAATCTGAGTTCTGTATGCACAAAATACAGGGAGAAGACTTCCCTGTGAATTCAGGGAGAGGACTGCTTTTGGGAGGACTGAAAGTTCAGAATCAATGCCATGTACTAGACACAGTGCATATATTTATTTTATTTTTTATGTTCTGACTGAGAGGATTGTGGCTTGCACTGCCATTTTCCTATTGTAGCAGGAAGTAGTGAGAAAGAAATGTGCATTTCATAATTCGTCACTGAACAATCTACCAATCTGATGGTTTGCCTTTACAGAAGTATACAGGTTTTACTTCTTTGTCTTTTTTTCTGGGTGGTGCTGACTTGGCTATGAAGAGATACCTTCATCTTCATGAGGAATAAACTTCAGTTATTTAATATTGTAGCAGAAAACTATTAATGTTTCCTTCTACAATCAAGGAGATGATTCCTGCATTAAAACTCTTGTCTATTATGCTGTGCTAATTATACTACAAGATCTTGAATGGCACTCTTTTTTGTCTTCTATTGATAAGTAATTTTTGTTCTAAAAGCCTTGGCATAATAACATTTTTCTTCAGCGACAGCATGCTGACATCGAGTGCCACCAATGCAAACAGTTAACGTGAGACTGGGCAGCTAAGCCTTAGGATATGTAAAGAAGCACTTTGTGAGTCTGTACATGAAGTCTTTCCATAGACAGAATGCAGTTACCCTGTGAAATAGTCTTTGTATGAAGGGAAGACATCCTGTGAGTCTGATTTAATCACATCATTATTATCAGTGGATGTTAGATTAGACTTTACCCAACTAAATGCAGTGTATGGAATGGAAAGTCTCACTGGTACAGTCCTTGAAGAAGGCACATGTAAAATGATGAACCAGTAAGAGTTGTGTCAAGAACCCAAATATGAAAAAATATTTACTTGCAGAGGAGAGGAAGCACATTTGTTGACGTAGATTTACCACAAAAATGTAAAAGGAGTTGGACTTAGAACAAGCTGTTCAGCTGCAGGATGATGGTCCCAGGTTCTGAAGATGTCAATACGTGTGAAAGTTACCTCAGTTTCCCCAACTGCTTGAAGTGAGGAAAGCCCTATGTGAGGTGTGCATATTTGTCTCTCTAGGGAGACATATTTCTCTCTAGTGAGAGATATGAGCAATCCAAGATAGAACTGAGGACAACTTAAGATCAGATATTAACTATTATGAGAATTTTGCATACTACCAGGGCGAAGATCCTTGCTAGGCTGATCACCAGATCCCAGCTGGTTTGTTGTCTGTACCAAGCATCTCAGAGAGACAGTTGCCCTCATATGTGCTGTTAGTCTTCTCCAACTCAGAGATTATTTTGGTGGGGGTTGGCTTTGTAAACCAAACAGATGGGGTGTAGATTCCATCAGGTCAGATAGGCTTTTTGATGACAAAATTGTATGCTTGTCAGTAATCTGGATGCTTATCAGTAAAGATAGTCTGCTTCACTTAGTCCTTCATTTGGGAAGTGTCTTGCATTCTCATACATACTTTTCTTTTACAAGATCAGGGTGGGGGGGGCAGAAAGGAAGGAAGAAGAAATGGCCCAAGAAAGTGCTTGAGGATTCCAGGAAATTGGTAGGCTGGACTTGTTAATGCTTGTGAAATGATTTTTGACTCAGGCTTTCAAATGAAAAAATGAGATTTTAGAAAGATGATAGTCTTTTATCTGCTGAGGAAGATGGATTGATATGACTTAAGATGTCATGTATATGAATGGGTGCTATAAAGGGATCATTCTAATGATATGCTGTAAAAGACAACTGTCAGGAATAAATTATTCTTCTCTTCTGATGATATTGATGATAATGCAGTCAAATCCCCCATGACACATTTCCTCACCTAAAGTTAAAAGCTTTTCCTAAAATGTTTAATGGGCGAAAGGTCTTTGTTGTGCATTCCCAACTCCATGAAAAACATCAGGTAGTGGCTTACATAAGAGCAATTTTGCCTGCAATTAGTAAGTTTGCATACAAGTACACAAGCTTTGATTAAGCAAAGGAAAGTACTTAAGTGCATATGTAAGTACCTTTCAGCAGTGGAGCAATGAAACTGAGATATGAAGGGTGAAAACCTGACTTCAGAAGTAACAGAGCTGATAAGAAGAGCAGTTCTGAGCAGCTGAGCAGATCAGGGCTCCATCAGGGGTGGAGGTGAGCTGGATGTAGCTACTCCCAGGGATACCTGTGCACAAGTCACATCCTGCCTTGCAACCTGAGACCAGTTCCACACTGTGCTTGTTCTAGGAGCAGCACTGGGAACAGAGGGAAAGAAAGACAGAAGGCCAAACCCAGGGACCTGCCTGCAGGTATTGACCACCAGCTGTCTTAAGAGCCTAGAGATGAGAGCCCTCAGGCTGGAGGAGGCTGACCAGCACTGACCCCAAACTGCCCATGACTTGCATGCAAAGCATGTGCTGCCGCTTGCAAAGGGCTCCGTGTGGCTCCAGGGGGAATGTTGTGTCTACCTGTGGGCAGCAGTTTGCTTGGAGAAGTCAACAAACCTGCATGCTTGAACATCTTTGGGGAAAGGACGCAATAGGGGGACTGTGGCCATGGCTGACCCATGATGGGACATCTCTGAGGAACTGGGGTTCATGAGCAACCCACACTGGGAAAGGGAAACTAAGGAACATGGCAGGAAACCTTCTCCATCGAGGGTTAGAATAAATTGCACTGCTTCAGCCTCCCATGCAACCATGCCTCACTGGAGAAATTTTGGTGTACTGATATTAAAAAAAGGCAAAAGTAAGAGTATGTGATAGCAGGAAGGGGAAGGACAGGAATTTAAGTGGGGTTTTGCACAGTGATTTCTCTTTGTTTTCTTTTTTCTCCTTACTGTGAACCAGTGATTGTATATTTGTGTTGGTTGGCAGTAAATTAAGTCAAGTAAAATTCTCTGACTTGATGCAGTTGTAACTTTGACAGACTGGCACAAGAAGTGATGGGCTAAATTACAGTAAAGGAAATGTACCTTGTGCATTTGGAGTTTTCTAATGGTGAAGGAGGCTGATCACAGCCTGGATTGCTGAGGGAGGCTGTGGAGCTGCTGGAGGATTTAAGAACAGATTAAATGAACTTCTGTCAAGAACAATTTAGAAGAAGTTGATCCTGCCTTTGGGACGAAAGGCGAATTAGGTGACCCTCTTGAGGTGCTACTGAGCCCTGTTGCATTTGATTTCTATGACATGGACATGGTCTTGTGTACCCCTGGGAGAAAAGAGGATACTGAGCTTAATTATCGAAAGGCAGTTTCAGTCAGCCGGAGGTGTTTCCTGAGGAGAGATGGGTTGAGACAGAAGGCTGAGGATGTTAAAGAGGTGAAGAGTGCAATTAAATGAGATTGTATAATGTTGCATTTGTAACTGACAGAAAAGTGAATCCCTTTTCATTTAACCTAATACTGACCATATGCCTGAGAATAGTCTTCCTTAATTCAATGTATATTAAAACACTGGATCCTCAAGTGCTCTTTAGAACACTTTGTGGACAGGGAAATTCTGGCCTAGATGGTGCTTATGAATTAGGGAGCCACCAAGGATGCACTCACAGGCTCCTCAGCAGCTGCTTTAGCCAAAATGATTACCAGCTCCTGCTTCAGCTGGACTGTACACACTCTATCTCAAGCACCTTGAAGCACTCCTGTCAAGGACAAGCACGATTTTATCCTTCTGTCTACCACATTAATGCAGATAGCTATTTTGAGGTTAAGGCCACATTGGCTTTGAACTGCAGCCTGTAATGAAGACCTGGATGGAGTTCTGCTTTATTTGCAGGTTACTGAGGCACTTTTATTAATTATTGAGCCATTTCTTGTGATATTTAGTTATTTCTCCCAATTTTTTGATGAGCAAGCAGTGCCATTATTGCCTGTAACCAAATAACTATCCTCATTTATCATACTAATTGTGACTTAATGAGGAAGGACCTGGGACTGGGGGAGTTGTCTACCCTAAACAACTTTGGAATGTAGCTTTCTGTGGTAATGAGCATAGGCTGTAATTATTAGGTATGCTAGGTGCTGTATTTATCATGGAGCTTAAACGCAATAAAAATTCATCATTTGGTGTTAGGCTTAAAAAACACAATGAATTGCCTTAGTAAAAATGGAAATATGAAGATAGATTATGAACAGATTTAAGATTGCTTCCTCTTCTATGGTTTTGCCACAAAATGTACAATTCTGTTTCACTCTAGTGTAGATGGAACTGGAAGAAAATCATAGCAAAGATGCTGCTCTTAACTGCATGTAGCTTTAGGAGGAAGACTGGGTTTGGCCTACTTTTGCTGCCCTCCTGGTTCCCTCCCTGACCCAGCAATATTTCACTGGATTCACTTCTGCAGAGCCCTCGGATATGCACTGTACCCTTGATAATCTGTGGGGTTTTTTAGAAGAGAGCAGAATACTGGACCTGAGATCTGACCTATGGATTTACAGGAAAAATACGGGCTGCTACAAACCGTCTGTCTGCAGACAATTAACTTACAGATAGATAGATCATACTCTTTTTCTGGTGTTTTTATATTTTCCCATGAAATTAATTCACAAAGGTTTTAACACAATAATGTTCTGTACAACAGGGAAACCCCATCTGAATCTTCTGGAGACAACATCTTTAGTTTAATGCAGTGGATATTACTCTCAGTGTTTGTAGAGTAAGAAAATATACATGCAACTAGAAGTTGTTTTTGAAGTCCTCCAATGAGAAAATAGGAACCAATAACATCTGCAGTCAGAATCAGTGAGGAGTTATTTTTTTCTCTATGCTATATTATTTCCACAATAGCTCTTAAAATGATGTAGTATTAACTATTCAATATTAATCTATATTGACAGGAGTATTTATTTGAAGAATAAAGTGTAAACTACTGTAGTTTTTCAAAGCTATTTTTATAGCACTTGATTGCTTGGAAGATGCAAAGGAACGCTTTGTGATAAAAGCATTCACACTACTCAAAACAAGCACTAATGATGATAATTGCAGGTTCAAATTTGGATTAATCATATGGGCACTAGTCTGTGCACATCTATAAATTCATTCAGTCCAGTGTTAAGTTGTTGGTGACAAAAAGAAGGAAACATCTCCGTCTAGCACGAAAACTGTAAGGATGATATTGGGGAATGCGAGCTGAGACTAGTTCTCTGTTATTTCTCTTATAATGGTACCTTCACTGAACTTCAAAAGTTTTTCATCATCTCTTTCATTTGCGAATGCAGTTACCCACAAGGTAGAATAACTAACTAGAATCTCACCTATCCCTCCTGGTCTTGACTGCAATTTACATTTCTGCCTTCTCTGTCACCTTCTTGCAGTGCCACTTTTGATTTTGGCATGGCACTGATCCAAAAGCTCCCATAAGCTCTTGAACCACTCCTGCCTTGGTTTTGGTTGCAGAGGTTACATGTGATGTAAAACAGGACATTGTTCCTGGAAACGCTGCTCTCCTCAGTGCCAGCTGACCAGCAAGAGAAGGGTTTATTTTAGTATATCCACACCTATCTCCAGTGTGTCAAGTTGCCATTCCATTGTAGTTCTGTTCTGGCCTTCAGGCTGTTCTTTTTCCTTGTAAGAGTCGAAATACAGCATCATTGTAAGAGAGAACTACAGAAAAAAAAAAATGTGTCAAGACTGATTCTTGTGAAAAGGTGACATCAGTATCTGTACAGAACACATTTAACCTTGCTTTGTTCAGCTCAGGATTTCATGGCTGATGAGAGAAGCACAGGACTCCCCTGGATGCTCATGCAGGTGGCAAAATTTCTTTGAAGCTTAAACTTGGTAAAAAGTGGTGTGCTAGTCAGCCCTTTTTCTACGTCCAGCAGGGACAATAACTCTTGTTTTGGGATACAAAGACCATTTAGGTGATCTTGAAATCAAGTGAAGCCCATTAGTTTTCAGGGAACATTGAGAGGAACACTGATCAAATGGCAGAATTAGGTGCTTAGCAATGCAGGGAGACATCTTTTGTCTTTAGCTTCAGCCTCTGAAAACTCTTCTGTTTTAATGGTGTATGGCATGTAAGTGGAGCCGCACTTTGACAGTGGTAGAGGTGTGCATGACTGACTACTGATGTGAAGTTTTGAAACACCAGATTGTGATTGTGAGGATATGAAGAGAATCACAGAACCACAGAATGGTTCGGGTTGTAAGGGTATTATCTAATTCCAACCTCAGTGCCACGGACAGGGACACCTTTCTCTAGAGCAAGTTCCTCAGAGCTCCATCCAGCCTGCCTGTGAACACCTCCAGGGATGGGGCATCCACAATTTCTTTGGGCAGTCTATGCCAGTGCCTCACCACCCGCACAATAAAGAATTTCTTCCTAGTATCCAATCTAAACCTACTGTCTTTCAGTTTGAAACCTACTTGTCCTATCACTCCATGCCCTTGTGAAATGTCCCTCTCCACCTTTCTTGTGGGCTCCCTTCAGGTACTGGAAGGTTGCAGTTAGGTCACAATGAAGCCTTCTCTTGTCCAGGTTGACCAATCCCAATTCTCTCAGCCCTTCCACATAGAAGTGCTCAATCCCTCCAGTAATTTTGGTGGTCCTCCTCTGGACTCAAGAGGGAGCTCACTTTCTCTTGTGTTGCCATGGCACTCTGGGTCATTATTTGGTAGGAGCTAGGACTGGCTCCTCAGCTATGAGCATTTATTAACCATATGACTGTGGAAGTGACTCAAAACCCATGGGATGTGAGGAACATGTTTGTGTTCCTAGACCTTGGAAGAAGTGGGGTGATCAGTAATCATCTGACTGAGAGTCCATACTGGCATTTAAATATTTTGGGCATGGATAGTAATTTTCTTGCTACCTTGAGGTCTGGCAAATGTACTACTCTGCTTTAATCCAAATAAAGGTCTGATAACATTCTGGATATTGAAGCTGTGTGGTTCTATAATTTTCAAGGCAGCAGTCAGATGAAACCATGTGATACCTAGGCAGCATAGGCTGCTGGCTTCTACTGTGGAACATCTCAGTCTTAGTCACATCCTTCTGGCAAAATTTGCTATGTGCTTCTGTTTGTACCTTGAAAGCCATGGTTAGCTCTCTGTCTCTGCATGTATTACCTTGACATGAATTTTAGAAAAGATACATGTTTAGATCACAAGCATGTAATGTCAGTGTACTTTGATTCAGTTTCAGACTTTAGATTTGAACCATTATCTCTCTATTTTTTGTTTGGAGTATTTTGAAACATTCTTCTAAAAATTATGTTAGCATTCTCAGGTGTTAGTTACTATTCTCTCTCAATCTGGAGAGATAATAATCAGTCCAGCTCCTTAAAATGGCGTGCTATAACAGCACACTGAGAGCCTAAGTTTCTATTGATTCAGCAAAGATACGCTGGTCATTTATTTGCTTCTTTCTTACTAAACTTTTGATTTCTTTGACCTTTGCTGGTGAATATCATATTTTATGTGATGTCCACTCACCTCATGTCCTGCTCATAGTGTGAAATACATTCCTTTCATCAGTGCTGATGGGAACTCCAGTTCTTGGCTGGGTTCCACAATCCCAAGATTAGAGAAGGCAAATTTAATGTATTTACCCTTTGGTGTGATTTTTGGGCTTATAGGATGTGCTTGTTTTCATCCTTGGAAAGTTTTTAGACAAGTGTTATATTCCTCTGTGAGGGTGAAATATGGAGCTGTGCAGAGCTGCTAGAAAGGACTAACAGAGCAATCGGAAAGGTTTCAGGCTGGCAGCACAGCAAAGGCTTCTGTTTCCCAGAGGATGCCCTGCCTCTGCTGTGTGCTTCAGCCCTGGCTGGGAGGTCAGTAGCTGTGGTTCAATCACAGGATTTCCCAGGGGACTGCCCAGCTGCTCTTTGTTACCGACCTCTCTCCTCCTGTGCTACTTGCTCTCTCTTCTTGTGTTTGTCCTCTTGGGTTTGGGCTTCTTCCTTGCATTTTTGTTGGTTTTGTTTGTTTGTTTGTTGTTTGTTTTCTCTGTTCAAAGCTACTCACTACTCTTCAAGTATTTTTAAGAAAAGAGAGACAATGTTTGCTGATTTTGGGAGTTGGATTCCACTGGAAAAATTTGAAATATGATGCCTTTGGTTTCCTTCATAAGAACAGAAGTGTTGTACTGTTCTTTCATTCCTTCACCTAGTCAGCAAATGCACAAATTCAAATGTCAGTACCCAGAGGGAAGAACAAGTGCCTGGGGATGTGGTGGTGCATGTGAGCAGCGTTGTTGGTGAGCAGCTGCAGCTCCCACTGTACACTGCAATCTTGCAATGCAGCCAGGAGTGCTGAAAGAACTGGCTCAAGAGTTCTCCAAACCACTTCAGTTCAGCATCTCTGGGAGTGTTACAGAAGATATGGGGGACACAATAAAAATGTTCTATCTGTATGTTTATAAATTAACAGGCTACGCTAGGTAGCTTTCTATTGGCCAGCCTTTTATCAATTCTTAACAAATCATGAAAAGAATGATAATAATCAATGTAAGCTATAATCCCTTCACTCTAATGAGTGTTATTCAACATGGTTTTATAATAAACAGTTCATTTATTTCTTTGGTATCAGTTTCAATTAAATTAAAATCTGTGAGATAAAGGCAACAGTGTTGTCACAGACTCCAGTAAAACATCTCGCTTTTGGCAGAGAAACATTCTGATTAGAAAAATAATTACTGCCAAATGAAATCAATATAGTATATATTAAGTGAATTAAAATGTAATAATTAAGGTGTTTCAATGAGCAAGTTCCGATGCTCTGTTTGAAATGGCTGTACTTGTCCTTAGCAAGAGTGGGACATCAAGAAGGTAGGGTGAAGAAGCCCACATCCTTCCCTAAAAATTTTGTGTTTTTTAAAAAATTTTTACCAGTGTTGAACCAAATAATTGCTGATGCAGTTTCAGAAAGCAAGAGGTTAATGGAATGTGAAGTAAAGGCAGAGGAGTCATTTAGAAGTATCAGGATTATCATGGGAGAAGATGAGCTTTCCATAATGACATGTGAAATACAGCCAGAGAGGAGAGCAGCCAACAGTGAGCAGTACTTGCTTGCCTGGCCTGTCTGGGCTGATGCAGGGCAATGAATGGCTAAGGGCCCCAAGGGATGCAGTGACTGCGAGCCTGAACTGAGCTCCTGTTACAGGTGGTGCTGGCAATGACAAGTGAGGTC
This sequence comes from Petroica traversi, assembly GCA_025920805.1. Lineage (NCBI taxonomy): Eukaryota > Metazoa > Chordata > Aves > Passeriformes > Petroicidae > Petroica > Petroica traversi. Next base: position 13,037,577 of record JAHLSL010000057.1, on the reverse strand, counting down.
CTAGCAAAGGTCAGTGGGCTGCATATTGAATGAAAATACAGCCAGGAAAATATTTTGGCATTAATGAAAGTAGTGCCAGGATACTCAGGGCAATTGTGTTGTCTGCATCCTTACATGCAAACATGTTGGCTATATGGGAAGAGTTCAGAAGGAAAACACAAGGCTATTTTCTGACACTTCATCATAGTCTTTCTTGCAAGAGAGAAAAAACAGAATTCCAGTTCACTGCAGAGGATATTTAAAAGTAGACATAGTGCCCATGTAGCAGGAAGCTGTCTCACAGCAGAAGTCTGATGAATTTAGGAGTGAGCTGCTTTTGGCTGGGTTAGAGCCAAATTTTCTTCACAGGGCTATTATGGGGCTGTGTATTGGATTTGTGCTGAACATAGGGTTGATAATACAGAGATGTTTTTGTTACTGATGAGCAGGACATACACAGGGCCATGGCGTTTTCTTTTTCTACTGCCACACTGGTGAGGGGGCTGAGAGTGCATGGGAGGGTGGGAGGAGACAGGTGATCCCAACTGACCAAAGGGATATTCCAGACCATGTGTCATCATTCTCAGTATAAGGGGGAGTAGAAAAAGGAGGAATGTTTGGAATGATGGTGTGTGTCTTCCCAAGTCACCATTACGTGCAATGAGGCCTTGCCCTCCTGGAGACAGCTGAACACCTGCCCAACCATGGGAAGCAGTGAATTAATTCCTGTTTTGCTTTGCTTGTGTGCATGGCTTTTGCTTTCACTATTAAACTGTCTTTATCTCAACCCACGAGTTTTCTCACTTTTAGCTTTCCACCTGTGTGCCCAACCCTGCTGGTGGAGGAGTGAGCAGTGGCTGCATGGGGCTTGGCTGCTGCCTGGGGTTAAACTGTGACAAACATGCAGCGGCAGTGGACAACTGAAAGCTGAAGCTTGGGAACTGCAGACTGAAGTGCAAGTTTCTAGCAGTGAGGTCTGGAGAAACAACATATTGGTCCTTTAAAAAGTAACTCATTTTCATAGTAAAGACTTTAGGACTTCAGCTTTAATTATGAAATCATCCAACAGTTCTCATCCTAACATAATTTGTTTTTTCCCCCCAAGTTTCTAAGAGGAAAGCCTACAGTTCCTATTTTACTTTCTATTATCTTGAAGTCATGCACTCTTCTTGATTAGTGATAAATTCACATGCTTTTGAAAACAGTTATGTAAATTAACTATTCAGGTATCCTGTATTGGCACATATCTCATCTTTCCAACAACAGAAATAATTTAAAGCATATACAGTTATATAATTTCTTTTTCTGTGTTGATTACAAATGTAAACTTTTCTCATTTGTTTTCAATGCAGTGACTCTGTGCAGAAAATTGTAATAATTTTGTTTGCCAAAGTGATTCAATTGCCATGGTTTTCACTGTAATTGACATCACCTTGCTATTTTCAAACCATACAGATGCACTAAAACTTTCCCCATAGTTCCTTGCCATTCTGCTCTGGTTTTCCAACAAAGTCGGGGGGATATTCTTTTAAAAGTAAATAATGAGGAAAAGCTCATGTGTGTGCAACATCTTCTCCTTTTTACTCGTTAAAGGTGTATGTACTTTCAGCGTGTTGGCACCTTTTGCTGTATGAACAGGGTAGGAAGCAATTCCATGAAGGACTTCTTGGCAGCTGTTGCTGCTGGTGGGAATGGTCCTGAACTTGTGTAATTTACAGCTTAGGAGAAGAGGGTCTCACAGTCAAGTATGCAGTGATTCACACCCAAATGAGAACAGATTTCTCAGGAAAGAAAGTGATGCCCTCTTCCATTATTTAATGGCAGTTTTGCAGTATTTTTTACCATCTTTAAAACATTTCTGGCACAAAGCTTATCTGCCAGAAATTTTCAGTCCCTGACCCTGTTGTTTATCTCTCAGATTTACTGCAAGTTTTCTATGATTAGTATTCCCAGCCTCTGCCTGCTAATACAGCATCCAGAGTTCAACAAGCTCCAGCTTTACCATTTTTTATAAAAGTGTGGGACTCTGCAATAGACTTGTCCCTTCTGTCTTATCGCAAATATTTATCCCAATTCTCTTCATAAAAATTCTGAGTCATCTTTAGATCTGTGCTTATAAAAATTCCACTGTAAAAACACATGCATATAAACCAACCAAACTAAATTCCCAATCTTCCAAAGACATGATAGAAAAGATGATTATTCCTAACTAAAAATCAATTCTTTTGTGTATAACACACTAATTTAATTAAATTATTAATAATGGTAATTGTGTACTTGAGAGAAAAAATAACTATATAATGTAGCAGCTTTGAAATGGTTGCTGTTACTGGGCTTTGCTGGTGTCTCTGATTTATTGGGAGGAAGCAATATACTTGTGCCATCTCTGGCATATGCTAATTACCCTTTTTGGTTTTGGTTTGGTTGGGGTTTTTTTTTGTTTGTTTGTTTGTTTTCCTCTCCCAAAAAAGGCCATGGCTTCTTTTTAGTAACTTGGACTTTTTCTAAATCAGGGATATAACCAGGCATTTTTCTCTTGCCTTCCTTGATTTGCAACACATAGAAGTCTGCAGTGAGAAGTTGTATAGATCCTGCTGATTCACTCAGACAGATTCTAATAGTTAACTGCACCCTGTCTGCAAGGGTGTGGGATGATCTCAGCAGGATGCAAACAAAACTGAATTAGGTATCACCAAACTTGGATAAAGTGACTCTATTTTGCTTCTGTCTTAAACACTAAAAGAAGTGCAACAAATATGAAGGTTTCGTATATAGAATGTGATAAGGACAGGTTCACTACAGCACACATTTACAGAACTCTTCATATTTAAGTTAAAAAAAATACTTATTAAAGGATCTCCTCATCCCATTGAAGATAAGACTACTGCATCCCTTAAACCCAGTGTTTGAGCCTTTTGCTCCATAGGGGTACCCATGCAGTGTTTTGCATATTCTGGTACTGATCACCACAGAGAACATTATCTGCTAATTCAGTGACTGGGAATATCAGTGCAGTTGGCTGCAACTGCCATGGCATTATTCAAGACTCTCTAAAAAGGAAAACAGATCAGAACATCAGATCTCTGTGTTCTTTGCCATTGGAGCTGGTTGTGGAGCTTTTAAATATTTATTAATCTTAATAGACGCAAAAGTCTGCGGATGAACTAGGTATTGGCCCAGATACCAGATCACTGCATAGCAGCCCCTGCCCAGCTCCTTTGCATCACAGTTCTGTGCTGCACAGGCAGAAATTTTTAATCTGATGTTTGCAATTCAGCATTGAGGCTCTGCCACACTGAAAATCTATTAAAAATGTAATGGTAAGAAAGCAAAATTTCCTGTGACTTCTCGTGAATTTTGGAGCTTAAATAATTTTACACTTGTGTTCATGCACTCTGATGATGGAGTGCATTACTTATTGATCAGCATGAAAGGACAAAGAAATATGCCCCTCAAAATATCCTTTCCATGCACTGAGTTTAAAATTTGGTGTGTTGTTTCCCAGTGATGATTTCATCTTTATTGCAGGGAAACTAAAAGTTGCCTTGCTCAGTTTAGCTATGGCCTTTTTTTCCCAGGTGGGTCATGAAAACAAGTCTACGGTCACAGCCTTTTGAAAATATTATCTCTTTTTCCTACTCCAGAATTTTACAGAGGATTTACTGGATAGTTTTATTTGCTTCAGAAAATACCTGCTGCACTTAAGTCATAAGACACTGAAGAAATACTGCAGTAGAGTTCTTTTTATATCACCGACAATGTAACTGCATTGTCAATTAGTCCTGAAACAGTGCTGAGGAGTTTTTGGGAGAGTTGTGAATCGTACTGGAATCACTGTTTTGGGATTAATTTCTCTTTTAAATCCCAACAGGGAAAGATTTTCATACACTAAAAATGGATTAAAATGTATTGTGCTCTTTTGTGGTGCAAAGAGAGAAGAACTAATTTCCGAAGGGGTTACTGCTGATTTTCTAGAGAATGTCCATGCAAGTGTTGCAAATGTATGTGAAGCTACATTGCCAATAGTGGATTTTGGAATAGCTTTGATCCTTTTGCTTTATCTCTGGGACTGGAGATTAGGGTTTGCTAGATGATAGCTCCTGTTATTTGAAATAGATTAAATTTTTGTAATAGTTCAGAATGTATTTTCTTCCCAGCATGGATCAGAAGTGAATTGCCAGAAACTCAGTGGCTAGCACATTTGGGAGTGTTTGGAGAGATCTGTGCTCCAGCCCCTATTCTGAATCATGTCCCTGTGGGACTGGCTACTGTGAAATCTTTTTCTCTCTTCCTTTAAATTCACAAGGAAAGAATGTATTTGGGGAGAAAACACTTCATTGAACCTGGTGTTTCCCTGTTAGAGGTGGGGCTTTCTAAGCAGTTGCCATTTTTTTTTCACAGAAGAAATTCCAGAAATTTAAGACTCTCAAGTTGTTTTCCTAGAACCTCATTATTTGCTCTGTCCCTTGAAACCCTATCTCCTCAATTCATGTGAATATGTACAGAAGGGCAGCTTCATTCGGAAGCAAAATTCTGTAAAAAAGGTATGTGTGGGTGGAAGTGGATCATCTTCACTGATCTTTTTGTCTCTCTTTATTTTGTTTTCACCCTTTCTTTTGCTATAGCAACAGTGCTGTGTGTCGATGCCATAACATGTTGAAGAGATGATCTGGACATTAACTTAAGCTTAATCTGTCCTTATTTCCTGTAGAAAATAGATTGTCACCTGTGAATAATTTTGTAACCTACTCCCTGTATCTCTCCTTATATATATACTCCCCCCTCCTCAAAATATCCTTCTCTATATATCTTACTCATAGAAGGTATATTTATAACATTTTCATCTATGTCCAGCCAGGTCTCATTTTCTGTTTTCAGAAGCCTTTCATTAATATTTCAGGTGTAAAATGTCCCTTCAGGTTGAAATACATCACACCTGGCTGAGGAAAAGTTGTGTTACATCTTTCATAAAAGTCTGTCAGCTATTCTTTTCTGGGATAGTCCACCTAGTCACAAGCAGTGGACTCTGCTGTTTCAATTTATCATTTCTTTTGTTTCTTCATTAAACAGCCTGTCTTTTCCAAATAAATTGCAACATATCTAAATTTCCATCATGGATAATAGCCCTGATGTGGTCTATGTCACTGAAACCTGGCGGAGTGAAATATTGCCTCCCCCCAGTTTTGACTCTATCATCAAGTTTGCATTACATCAGGTCATCTAGGAGCTACTGCAGTAATCCTTCATTCTTATTCTAGCTGTCCACTAGTGGCCTCTTATGTTTCATCAAGTGAAACATTGAAATAACAAGGTGTGCATATTTATAGCTTCATTGTTGATTAAGTATAGTAGCTAGCTTGTGAAGTAGATGTTGGGAAATAGGATCTTAAATCAGAGCTCATTTTCCCCCTTCAGCTCGGATGACAAAGGAAATGAGATATTCCTAGAAGTGTTTTCCACAACAAAATATAATAAGGAACAGAAGGTACAGCTATTTGACTATATTAATTAACCCTTTTCCAGAGTTACACATCTGTCAATTGGTAACTGGAGCAGCTTCTCAACTTCATTACTTTAAGAAGGTATCTTTAGCACTTTTTTTTTGATTGGTTCCATTTTTGTACAGACCCTTTACTTTTAGTGATACATAGCACAATGACTTCTTAGCAGTCTATGAAATTGCAATTTACCATTCTCTAAAACAAGCAAATAAGAAAAATAAACAGAAAATCCCTCAGAGCCTCTGCTACCAGTATAGTTAGAATGTACTGTAAAAGGAGATTTTACAACATAGCAATCATCAGACTGCATAAGACATCAGTCTCCTTCATTTAAAGGTATATCTGTGTAGCTTACAAATTGTCCTTTGGCCTCTTTTTTTGTGTTCTTTAGCCAAAAGACCAGCTAAAGATGAATGGATGTTGCAGATGCAATGAATTCCTTGGCACGCACTTCAGCTTACAGATGGCATCAGAATGGATGTGTGGTAACTGTAGGGAGGATTATCTAGTAACTACTTCCCACTGTGAGGATTTGGGGTGAATTGCCCAGCGCATTCCCTTTGCTTGGAAAGCTGGTGTGGTGATGCCCCCAGGGTACTCCTCAAGGGGATTATTGGACCATCTCTTCACCCCTGCTCAAGAACGTCTGCATCATTTTTTTGTTGCTTGCTGATTTTAATGCTACATCTCCTGACTCTCTGAAAAAAATTCAGGTTTCCCAAAAGCTGTTCTTTCTTTATGTCTGAAGGCTCTTTGCACCTTGCTGAGAAAAGTGCCTGACTATGGAAAGCCATTTCCCAGCAGAGACTCTCTGATCACTCTTCAGTCTCAGGCCTCAGCAGAGCATTAGTTGTCCTTGCTTGTTCTATTCCAAGTTGCCATTTTTTATCACTGCTTTCCACTATTGTGATGCTCTTGGCAATCATGGGCCTCAGGCAGGAGTGGGTGGCTTTTCATTTTTCATCTCTGAAGAAAGGTTCAGCAGCTTTGGTGGGTGGTTCTGTACCTGACTCCAAGGGTCTCTCTTGGTTTAGGTCTCAACTACCTCAGATGGCAATTTTCTCTCTTTCTGTTTGCTCAAGAGATTTTGAGGGAAGACGTCTAGTGTGGCTTTATTTCTTTACATTTTATTTGTTTGTGACCAGAAATAAAAAATATTTCCTCATTGTAAGAAAATAAGAAATCCTGATTTAATCTGTTTGGTATGTATTGTTCATTTAATTATTGTGTGATTGCTGTGTGGCAACAGAGAAGGAGTAATATGGCCACACATTGCTGTTTCAGGGTGTGGTCTTCCAGAAACAGATCACCAGTCCCTTTCTCCTCCTTTCTGCTCAAAGCCTGCCTCGCCCCAGAACATGTAACACAACCATGCACTGCAGATCTAAGAGTGCTTGCTTCAGTTCACAGACCCTAGTAATAAACAGGCATCCTCTCGAATTCTCAAGGCTTGAAACTTTTGTTACTCTCCAGGAAACTTCATTTAATTTTCTTGTTAAATGAAAAGTAAACCTGAGAGGTGCTTGAACCTCTTTTTGAAAATGTTGTTTCAAGTATTGGTTACCTTGGTCTGCCTAACCTTTTACTACAATTGAAACACTTCTACTGTCTCACTGCTTTAGCAGCTTGGTGTTGTGTTATAAATACAAAGGATGTAACACCTCCTAATGTGGCATGAATAGTTTCCAAGGCCAGGCTTTTCTGTTGTTGGGATGTCTTTTTCTGATCAGCATATTCTCCTCATTTCAGGCTGGAACTCATTAACTGAAGATTCAAAATGCTAGGATTAAGTTTGTATTTTTGAGACCTGATTAAGAATTGTAACAAATGCAAATGAAATTTCTGCTATAAAACATCACTTGGATTACTTTAAATCCTCATTTGATTACTGTTGTGCTACAGGTACATGCTTTTCTCTGTAAGTTAACCCAAATCTATTAGAAATTTTCCTTTCCAAAGTCAGTTACTTATATGTAATATTTGTTTTTTTAATGGAAGTAAAATTAAATTATTATTCCCAGTAATGAATCAGAGAATCTGGGTAAAGTTCTGCCATGTTTGTTCCCATGACAGTCAGGATTTGTAAATATTTCATAGGAAAAGGGTTGGCTAGAAGGTTGTAGGAGAAACATCCTGTGATTCATAAACTCTAAAAAGTATGGCATGAGAACAAAAGGAGCTGAGTGCAATCTGAAGGGACAAAAGAAGGTGAGAGATTTACATCAGCACTGCACATTGAACTACAAGTAAATGCGAAGGGACTAAAGTGAATGCTCACTTCAGCAAAAAGTGACAAATTGATGCTGAAAATGAAGCAATATTCAATTTGTTTTGGAGTCACATGGTATTGATAACTGAGCAAAGTCTTCTTTCTCACAAGTATGACCTGAAAGATGGTGTTTCTTGCCCTCTCTTCCCAAATAGTAATATGCTAGTACTGAGCTCCTTGTAGGGCTTTTTACAAAATGTGTTATCTCTCAGTAATAGCAATTTCTGTCCCTCTCTGTTTTCAGTATATACTCTGAGTCTGAGTCATATCAATGTATGTGGGCTTTTACTTCTCTTACCTTCTGCAGGATAGTCCTGTTCAACCAAGATCAGACAAAAACTGTTTAAGGAAGAAGAGAAAAAGAATAGAGGAAAAAGAAGAAACACCTCTGTGTTAATGGGATTTTTAAAATGGGATCTGAGGAAGCTGCTGACATAGGGACAGAGGTTGTCATCTCAGTAGGGAGGACAAAATGACTGTGCAGGAGTGAGGTTCCTGATGTTTATTGTTTCATTTGAATCAGTCATAAGCTCATTCACTGTGTTTAGGGCAGAATCAGAAAGTAAAGGTCTATCAAGAGCCCAAAATGTGACACTCAGTTGATAAAATTGTATCTTGTTTTGGAATGACTCCTCTAATTGTCTTCTGTCTCATCATGGTAAAAAAATCTCTCACTTTTTCTTTATTTTAACAGGAGAGAGTGTATATATATAGACTTTCTATTAAAATTCACTAACTGTGCTATTGCCATTCCTTTTATCTTCTCAGCCAGGTTAATAAGATTCCGTGTATACTGCAGAACAATAACAATCTTGTCTGGTCAAAAACACATTTTACATCTTCTGGGAGGAAGTAATCCTTACGTAAATATGCTGCTTGCACTGTTCTGTCATTGGGAATTTGCTTGTGTGTGAAGAAGAAAGGTTCCTAGCTGATTGTTTAGAATTAATTAAAGCTTCCAGAATTGTTTTTCGTGCTACACCAGAGTAAGAATACTGATATACTGTAACTGCAATGCTCCCAATTCAGATTCAGTGGCAAAACTATACTGTAGTAAATAAGTACGATAGAACAAAGGTAATTTATGTTGGTAAAAGAATTGTCATATATAACTATATTCCAGATATTTCTATTGCCACAGCATTGGCCAGGTGACACATCTTTTCACAGCCTGGCACCCAAAGAAATGGCAGTTGTAGGTCACAATAGGCATAGTACTTATTACAGTTCATTTAAAAATGCCTAATAAAGAACTTTCTGGAGCTCAGCTCTCATTAATCTCTTTATCCAGATGTATGATAGTGGCCCTTGCAAAGTCTTCTGTGCAAAGAGAAGCAGTATAGAGGAACCAAATTAGTTGTAAGAGCTTCCAGTAACCCTTGTTTCAGCTTGAAGTTCTCATGCTAGGAGGATCCTTTACAACCTTTGCAGCCACTAAGGCAGAAAATGTCAACTTATAACTCCTTCATGCAGGGCTTGTGGTACAGTTTGATGGAGCTTATAAACATCTGCTGGACATGTGAACTGTAATTAACAGTCCCAGCCATGGGCTGTCACGTTCCCATGCACAGTGGATATTTGTCCTGCTGACCTTGTGTGACCCACTGCAAAGAAAGAGGCCATGTCCAGGAGAAGGACTGGTGCCCCCTCCTTGCATGCATTGGTCCGGCTTGGAAGTGGTTGTACCTCGACTCATGTGATCAAGTGACTTGTTCTCTGTGCTTATTTAAGTAAACAAAACCTGAGCTAAAGAGTAGGAATTACTGCAACTGAGGAGAAAAGCATCTTGTGGACGTTGTTTGCATGCTGAGTCTGAAGAAATGACCTTGACTTGTGCTTCTAACACAGACTTTTGGGATCACCTTAGGTAATGAAACTATGCTGCTATTCTCATCTGCTAGTGGGAATAAACCTTGCCTTATCCTCCTGCTGTTTTACCTAACCAGATGATAAGCTCTGGGGACAAGACTGTCACTTAAAATAACAAGTGCATTCAAAACCCAGTTTGTAGGTGGAGCCACTAAGCCTTGGGGGCCACAGTCACAAAGGGATTTATATACCTTTATATGCCACTTATTTCTATAGGAAGTACATTTGTGGGTCTTTGTTGAAGACAATACAGATACACAGTAAGTATCAGAAAAAACTTGCTAGACTATTTAAAACATTATGTTAGAAAGGAAAAAAAAAAAAAGGACAGCAGAAAGGAAGACAGCAAAAAAAACCCTGAAGGAATAAAGTTTAAAATAAATTAAAAACAACAAAAACCCCCACAGTTTTGAAGTTTTATATGTTAAAGAGTGAAAAGACTATGCAGGAACTTGTGAAGCAGGAAATGCTTAAACTGCACTGAAAGTTAAGAAGCTAGTGGAATTTTCATTAATTTCTTCTTTCTTTTGTGATGAAAAGCACTAAATCTGTGTTATTCTAGGCTAAGAAGATGATCCAGACCATGGAATGTAAGTGTAGCATTAGTATGAGGAGGCCTTTTGCTGCTGCTGTTCTAGTTTTGGGGTGAAACCTAAGTCCAGATCTTAATCACATGCAATTCTTAAGATCTTGCTAACGAGTGGATTGATAATATGAAAAATCTCAAGTTTCAAGTTTGAGATGACAGTGAAGGTGTAGAAGATATTAGAGAATGGAGTATTTTTATTTTAAAAGCCTCTGTCATTGATGTGACAAGCAGCAAACCACTCTGATAAAGCAAAATTCTTCATAGCTGGAAAGGATTGGACTGAACTTCCCCCTCTGAACGGGGAAGCAGGGGAGAGCAAACATAATGGAAATACATTGCCAAACTTCTGCTTCGTGTCCTGCTGAGCTGGAGGAATGACTCAAATCTATGACAGTGCCTGTCTCTCATCCCTTGCTTCCACTCCAACCCTCACTCGCCTCTAAATGAGTATTGTGGAGGAGGAAACAGAGGGACAGAGTCCCAGTGCATAGCCCTTGTCTCCCCCTCATGTAAAACTCAGTCCATGACCAGAGAGGAAGGAAGGGAACTGTTCCATGCCTGTGAGTATAGACTCAAATGAGTATAGACTAACATGTGAATCCTTCTGAATGTGAGGACAACCATGTTATTGCTTGTGGGGTTTTGTCCCTAGTGTTCTGGGGAGGACAGCGAGACTGTGAAGTCAGCTGCTGCAGGACTTAACATGTGATACATTGACAGAGAATTTAAACTAGAAGCCTCAGGAGAGACATACAGTTATTTTGCTGTCAGCCAAGGTTCTGCAAATTGATTTCTGACTCTGTTTGTTTGATTCTCTCTAGCTGGATACTAGTTGTTTTTACTTACTGCCACTGACCTCACCTTTTTGTTAATGGGTAGAAATTTAACAGGGTGTCCTGATGGTGAGAAGACATAAATTTAACACTCTTGTGGGGAACTAGGAATACAAATCTTCCTGTCTTCCATGACAATTTTTATTTTTATTTGAATCCTAAAAACCTTCCATCACTGCAAGGTTAAATCTGAATTTGTGTTTGAATAAAGCTGCCAAACAAGGTGTTCAAATCCTGTGTAAAACCACACAAAGAAACTGCTGTGCTGTAGTTGTATTGGAAACAAAATCCATTCTCTCATTTCATTTAACACTGTGGATCACTAAGAGGGAATTAAAGGTGTTCTGATTGCTATTTGATTTTGTATCTCCCATGAAAATTAATTAAATTAGTGTTTTGTTTAATAATACTTAATGAAATAAAATCCCAAACCTGAGGGATTGTTTGGATTGTTTAACCATCCAGGTCTGGAAATCCTAGTGAATCACCTCTGAAGTCAAAAGGAGGTGTTGCAGAAGCAGACTTTATGCAGAATGGAAGAAAGGCAGTTCTTAATTTTCTTACATGATAATTCAGCATTGAAAGATTGCTTTATGCTAGAAATGCAAGTAGTAGATTTTCCACTATAATCTTTTCAGTATCTCCATCCCTTTCTGTGATGATGGTAGTTAGCTATTTACGTCTCTTTTGGAGCTGTCTGGTAATTATTGCTGTATTGTACTGCTGTAGTTCAATGAAGATGTGCCTGAATACACAGGGCCCCTGCTTAGTTATGTTCACGCAACACATCATGGCTGTGGAAGTCTGACACTGCTGAACAATCTTTATTTCAAAATGCATAGTAGAAAATGTCACATTTGCAGATAAAGAGTGAACATTCCTATCTATGCAGGCAGAACCGATTTTCTCCCTCCACATAAATATCACAGTTCCTTGGGAAACTGTCTTTTATTGATGGATCCAAAAATAACCTCCTTAAACCTTTCAGTCAGACTTAAGCCTCTCAGTCAGAATGGTCTGATGTCAGATCTACAAAAGTTATGTTGCCTAAATTATAAGCTTGATTTACTTTTTGGATGTATGAATTCAAATGTGTTCCTTGCAAATCCTAGCAATTTTGGTGTAATCAGAAGAGATTATATGCAATTTCATTGTCACTGGAAAGAGCATCCACAAGGCTGTGAAGCACAGGCAAGACGGTGTTCTGTTCTGTAGGAATAATAGCCCACTGTCTGAAATAGATGTAAGATTTCTGTGATATATTGGGCTGTCCAGTACTGCCTCAGGTAACATTAGTTTTATGCAGGTAACCAAGGTTCCAAATTTTCCTTGCTCTGTTTCTTTCTGTTTGTGATTTTTCCTCCATTAAGTAATCTCTTTCTGGTTATGTTTTTGTCTTGGTTGGGAATCCAGTCAAGGAATTGATTCAGATCCTGTCCTTCTGGGAGTTTCTATAAAAGAATAATTACAGTAGTGATGAAATATAATTAAATATTTAAAATACTTTATTTTAAGGATGCACTTTTATAAACTTGTTTTGCAGTTACTGCATTTTGCAGTAATTCCTAGATTTGTTTCTATCTCAGTGTAACAGAGCCCAAAAATGCCAAAGGAGGGTGACAGCAGATTTTTCACACAAAATATCGCAGCGACCTAAAAAATGCAGATTTTATTCTGATTTGCTTAAGCATTCTACATTATTTTCTTGCACATGAATCTTTGTAAAGTGATTGTTCACCTTTTTATGTGTATGTAATGGTATGTGCAAAAAATGGTTGAAAGCAATGCAGGTAGTAAGTATTCTAAAAGGATGGTGCTGGAGTATTTTTCCACTTGAGTAGAAGCATTTCTTTGGTGATGGAAGGATGGAGGGGTCTGGTTTTGTTGTGATTCTTTCTCCATGCAAATGAGCTACTAGTTACAGCATGCAAGATAAAATGATTTCACTTTACGCAGAACTCAGGCTTCCCAGTCTCCAGAAATCTTCCAAGATGAATGTGGTAGTGCAGGTGTTTCTGTTAATGACTTCAGAGCAAGTGCTGTTGGGTTCCTTTAGAGTAGTTAGACCTTGGATCTGGGATGGTGCCTCATGGATCCCCCGCAGGGTGAGTGCCATACCAATACCTGTTCAGTGCTTCTCTGCATTTCTGGGTGCAAGTGTGCTGTCAGTGTTGTTTGATCCCCACAAACAAAGCCTGAACTCTCCCCTGTCTGCCCTTAGAAGTGTACACTTGTATGAAATACTGCAGTGATTATAAATGTGTGGGAAAACTGACATTACTGTCCTTGGAAATAAAAATGAATAAATTTTTTACTAAGAGTTTCATACTGCCATTTATGTTTATATTTTGCAAGACTTTTTGGAGCAAATTTCCAAATGGATACCACATAGAGTAAAATCCACTTGAAAAAAAATCCACTTGATTGTTCTTACTGAAGAAATCATTGTTTGCAGTAATTATAAGTGCCTTGCTTTCCTTTAAATGTTTGAAAGATACTATCAACTGAACTTTAATAGTTTTATCTTTATTAAATTTTGTTACAATATGCAAAAAAAGGAGCAATTCAAACTATTTCCAATGACTCTATAGTTTATGATAAAATCTATAATAGTGTAATTTGAGTTTCACCCAGCTTCTAAATGCTGTGAGCAAATTCTTTCCCATATTGAAAAACCTGCTGTCAAGATTGAAGAGGTTGCAGCGAAGAATTGTATAAGTGCTTAGGACTGTGAGGATATGAGTTATGAAGACAGATTAGACAGACCTAGCTACAGGCTGTAGTGTATTAGACAGCATAGATAAATTGAGGCTAAGAGGGCATCTCACACTGGGATGAAATATACTGAAGGAATGCTATAGATTGATACCTCTCCGCGGTTTAAGAGTAGTTGCTTCAAAAATGTGAGTTCACATACCTTGAAGTTGACAAGTAGACTTGGAAACTTGTAGAAAAGGCATTGCAGTGAAGCATTTGAGTTCACATAAGGGAATACTGTGGCAAACCGTATGCATTAGCAATAAATTATTCTAGAAATTATTTCTAGAGGAAATTGGATTAAGTGACCTTAAAAAGAGAAGTTTCAGGTGAAGAAGAGTGCAAGGACTGGGATAAAATAACCAAGATATAAACAGAACCTCTCCTGAAGAAAATAATTTTTTCCCCTAATAATTAAGAGATCTGCCTTCCACCTTGTTTTGCTGACCTTGCTCAGTTTCTGCTCATGTTTCAATCAATTTGGATGTCCTTCTGCAGTTTAAGCTTAGGGCTCCCTCAAGGTATGTAAAGCAACTAAAAAGGATTGTGGGTTGCAAGGGTTTTTGAAGTACTTTTATTTTTAATTTGCTACTATGTAGTAGTAGCACGTACACATATCTTAGACCCAAATGAAATTGTACCCTTTTGTCTATTTGCTAAGGTTAACTCACATGCCTGGAAATAGCAGGCTTCATGTTCCCCATTTGGGGCTTTATAGAATTTCAAATTATAATTATTTGTAGAAAAGGCTGCTTCTATTGTATCATAGACATGATTTTTTTCTGTATCTCACTAACTTTGTAAAACAAGTATTGAATTTTAACTTCTGCTGTACTAACCTCTGTGGGGTTTAAAAAGTTCAGCTTATCAGTTGTACTCATGGTGCAGAACTAAAAAGTAGTTGTTTCTTGCTAATGAAGTGGAATTTGCTTTCCTTGGAGGTGTCCAGCCGTAGGAATGGCTTATGCTGCTTGTTGTGATCTCAGCCTGCATTAGCAGGGCAAGACATCCCTGAGGTGTGGTGTGATAGGATGGGAGCTGGGAGGTGACAGCAAGAGGTGTTCTTTGGCTCCTCTTCCCTGGGGGTACAATTGGCCAGCACCTGAATGCCCACCCAGCCACTCCCTTCTTCCCTTGCTCAACAGGACAGGGGTAGGAAGTTAGATTAAAAGTCTTCTGGGTGAGTATAAAGACAGTAAGATTGCTGTAGTTATTATCACAGCCAAAACTGACTCAACTGCAGGGAAATTAATTTGATTTATCATCAATTAAAGCAGATTTGGGTAATGAGAAATAAATACAAAATTAAAATACTTACCCTCTACCCAGCCTTTTCCAGGCTCAAATCCACTCCTTCATTCCTGCCTGGAACCTGCTGTGCCTGGCATGGGGAAGCCCTGGATGCTTCTCAAAGGCATTGCTCCTGACAGTACCTGGGCACCTGCACTCTGTATTCTGAGCTATATTAGTATTTTTTTTTAAAAAAAGGAAGCTTAAAAAGTGTTTTTGTCAATTTAGCTTTTTCTTTTCAGCAGACTATTTTTGGAGACATTCCTTTATTTTCTTTAGAATCAACTGTAGTTGAAATCTTGATGTAAATTAACTCAAAAGGAAATCCTTTTCTCTGTCAAAACATTCTTCTAAAGTGAAATGATACTTAAAGACTTTAATTTTGAATACATATTAAGGAAAAGATTGCTGTCACTTATTTCATTAGAGAGGTGACCCTAGCTGATCTGGCTTTTTTTTTTTTTTCCAAATAAATTAGTTGCTTAACCACTGCCAGATATCTAATTAAGATCCCAATTATTATGAATATTCTACCCTCAGATGGCTTCTTATATTAGTAAATAGCTCTCACAAGGTCATTGTTTCCACCTGGCATATAAAAATTTTTCCCTGTATTTTAAGGACTGGTAGAAGCAATTTGGTACCTTCTTGCGCTTAGATTAAAAAATAATTATATAGAAACTTTAATAAAACCATAGTGGTCACACTGCCTTCATGTTCATGTGAACAATATGATCACACTTGAGAATAATCCTGCTGACAATTCACCTATGACATATTTTACAGCTGGCCCAAAATCATGCCTGGAAGGGAATCTGTAGGTTCCCCTCCTTCAAGAATTCAAACCTAAGAATACAGTAAAAACAAACTAGAAGTTTTCATATTGAACTTATAAAGCCAAAGTTTGCCACGGGTCATATAGCACAATCTTCTTACCCTGGCATGTTCTTTTAAAAGGCTGTACCTGAGTTTTGTTTTTTCCCCAGAAAGAGCATTTCATTTTTTTCTTTCAGCTAAGCCTGAACTGCAAAGCATAGCAGTGCATAGCATAGCATGTGGTACAAAGATAGCAGACTTACAGGTGTGTGTTTTGCAAATATGGAAAATGAATTTCAGCCAGAGATATTTCTTTCCATTACCTTAGGACTTGCTGCTCTAGTAAGAGGGCCAGCCCCCAAATCTCTTTTCTCCTTTCTTTCTTTGTTTTTTTTTTCTTTCTTTCTTTTTCTTTCTTTCTTTCTTTCTTTCTTTCTTTCTTTCTTTCTTTCTTTCTTT
>JAHLSL010000057.1:12960150-13012203 GCA_025920805.1 Petroica traversi | reverse complement strand
AATAATAATAATAATAATAATAATAATAATAATAATAATAATAATAAAAGCCTACATGACAAAATCATTTTGAAAACAGAATTTTGAGAGAGGAGGGAAAGAGATGAAGTCTGTTTAGGGGAGAATAGAAATGTGGTGTCCACTGGGTAGCCTAAAATATACATTCTAAGTATTTATTTTTTTCTTTAAAATATTTTAAAATAAATAAATAAATATGAAATGTTGCCACTGATTGAAATACTCTGAGACTTCTTTGTTTTACTTTGTGATCACTCCACTAGTGCTTACGTAAACAACCTGAAGGTTTGCTTTTGGTATTTTACCTTGTGGTCATGTTTAGATGCTGCTCCATCAAAACAAGATTTTATTATTTTCAGAAGTTTATGAAGCAAAGAATTGGAATAGCTGGAAACATACAAAATAGTCTAATGTCACTCAGTGGTTCAGTTATAAACCTGAAATATGTAAAGTAATAATAGAACACCGATATTATCACTCGAAATATCCTATCAGATTTTCTACTGGAGATAAAAGTTTGAAACCAAATCAAATTACCTCCTGGGACCTCCCCAAGCAAAACTCAAATAGCCTCTGAGAGCATCATCGTAGGGGAAGGCACATCAGGCAATTGGTGATAATCTCTGGCAGTCTTAGAAATGCACCATTTCCAGCAAACGATGAAATGTTTCATTTCGAAATGTTTGCTATTTCATTCCCAGATGTGTATAACTGAATGAATTGCTACTGCTTATTTCTTGTTGCTGTTTGATAGAATTCCTGCAGCCAAATATCAATGTTTTGCTGTTAGCATTTAAGAGTCTTCCTAATGTAAGCAATTTATGTCCAGCTAAACTCCATTTTGTATTTTCTCAATGATTTTCTCAATGACTATTTTGTATTTTCTCAATGATCAATTGGAAATTAATTTAAGTAATTCTTAATATTCTTATTGATCAGAAGGCACTTTCCTGAGAAGCTTCATATTCATAAATAGAGAATTTCATATATATATATATATATGTGTGTGTGTGTGTGTCTTCATATATAGTATTCTAAGTGTATAGCATTCGTATCTCCTTAGTTTTTTGTCTTACTTTGGTGAGATTTAATCTTAAATTTGGCTTTGATTCTGGTATAATATAACTACGTAACAAGGTAACTCCCCTAGTTGATCAAGGGAAGTCAGCTGATGTAATCTTTTTGGATTTCAGTGAAACTTTCAATACTGTCTCTCCCAGGATCCTTCTGGACAAAATGTGCAGCAGCTGATAAATGCATCATGTGATGGTTGAGAAACTGGGGTATGGGTCGAGCACAAAGGGTTATAATGAATGGGGTGACATCAGACTGGTGACCTGTCACCAGTGGGGATCCACAGGGCTCCATACTTAGCCCTGTGCTCTTCAACATCTTCATAAATTACTTCAACACCGGACCAGAAGGGACACTAAGCAGATCTACAAAACTGGGAGAAGGTGTTGACTCCCTGGATGGCAGGAAGGCCCCTCATTGAGACCTTGATAAATTAGAGGACTGGGCAATCACCAACCATGTGAATTCAACAAGGCAAAGTTCTGGATTCTGTACATGGGACAGGGCAACCCTGGGTGTATAGGCAGACTGGGGAATGAGAGGCTGGAAAGCAGTGCTGCAGAAAGGGACCTAGGGGTCCTGGTTGACAGAAAGTTGAACATGAACCAGCAGTGCCCTGGCAGCCAGGAGGGTCAGCTGTGTCCTGGGGGCATCAGGGACAGCATTGCCAGCCAGGCAAGGGAGGGGATCATCCTGCTCTGCTCTGCTCTGCTCTGCTCTGTTCTGGGGCGGCCTTGTCTCAAGTTCTGGGGGCAGTTTCCATGCCACAATATAAGAAATACACCAAGCTCCTAGAGAAGGTCGAAAGGAGGCCACGAGGAGGGTGGAGGGCCTTGAGGGGAAGACATAGGAGGAGAGGCTGAGTGCCCTTGTCTGTTCAGCCCGAAGGAGACTGAGGCTGGACCTCACTGCAGTTACAACTTCCTCATGAGAGGAAGAGGAAGGAGAGACACTGATCTCACCTCTGTGATAACCAGTGACAGGACCTGAGGGAATGGCCTTAAGCTGTGTTAGGGGAGTTTTAGGCTGGATATTAGAAAAAGGTTCTTCACCCAGAAGGTGGTTGGGCACTGGGACAGGTAGCACAGGGAGCTGATCACAGCACCAAGTCTGACAGAGTTCAAGAAGGATTTAGACAATGGTGGGATTCCTGGGGTGATACTGATCGGGACTCGATCGTCCTTGTGGGCCCCTTCCAGCTTGGCATATTCTGTGATGCTGTGAAGTGTACAGGAGGATGGTGACATCTGCATAGTTTGAGCAATGATGACATCAAGTTTGCAATGGGTGAGGGCATAGGATTCTTGCCAATCAATCCTATTTTAAGGGTTAGGTGCCTTACCACAGCTGAATTGCAGCTCATGAAGTGGTGCCGGCTGACTTTCCTGGTTAGCCCCCAGGAGATTACAGTGGAGTTACTGAGCTTCCTTACCATGCAAAGTGTGCTGGTGCTAGAATCTTTGCCTCCCCACAAGACTTCAGGGTTTCACTATAAGTCCCTTGAGCACCTCCACACAAGTGTAGATGGTTTGTCATATGTGTTGATTTTGCTGGGAGCCAAACTGAGACTGGCTTTCAGATTTAACAGTTTTGGATGACTCACTCTTTCAGAGAAGCAGCTGCAGGGTATTCAGGAATAGGCAAAATATCAATCCAGTGATAAATGTCGTCATGGAGGTGACAGGAATTGCTAAATATGGTGCAGTACCTGACAGATGAATGGATATGGCAAGCTGATAACATTAAAATACTTGGACATATTTCTACAACTCTTAGCATTCCTAGCAAAAGGAAAGAAGGATCTGACCTTAGGACTTCATAGGTAAATAATTACCCTGTTGCATTTGGAACTAAGTTTAAATATTTATGTTGTGGTCATTGCCTATATTTTAGTCTTCAATTTTAAGTTTCAGATCTTTGTATCCTTAATGGCAAAGTATTCTTTAGAGGACTACTCTGGACTTCAGTGGAGATGTAGAGAGCTGCTGGAGCAGCCTGTCAGTGCATAAATTGCTGAAAGGAAAGGCCTTTGGTATTTATTTAGAATGTGGACTAATGTAGCCAACCTACCTGCCTGCGTGCCACCCTGTCAGTTCTGTTACCTCTACTGAGCTGCAGAGGAGTGGAAACAAAAAACAGGCACTGAGCTTCTTCAGCCAGATTTAAAAAAATTAATAGAGTAAAATTCAAAAACCTTATTTTTCTCATTGTTAAGGTTCTGCTGTCCTAAAATACTTCCTTCTTAGGAGTTGATAGGAGTATTTGTGGTGTAGTGTGAAGATTTCTGGGCTGGATACATGAGAAAACATTAACTCTTCCATTTAGCTGGTGACACCAGATTACCAGGTTATGCAGGCTGCACTGGAATAAGTCTTGCAGCCTACTTGCCACCTTCAGTGAGTAGCTCCAAGCTCCCAGTGGAATGTCTTTCCCCAGTAATCTCTAGTTTAGTTGTGGAATTTTCTACCTATGCTACAAAAAGCAAAGCTTTCACAAATTCATGCCTTCCTGAGAAATAAAGGTCATGTTTTGGGAGTGATATGTTGCAATAGAGGCTCCAGCTGGAAGCCAGGGCAAAGATTGGCACAGTCTTGTTTTGATAACATAGATTATGATATCCAGGTAAGTACTCACAGAGAAGAGTGGACAAATTTTCCAATATGGGCAGAAAACCTCTGTGATTTGAAGCCCATTGAGACAGAGATTTGATCTCCTTCAGTCCTGTCCTCCCTCTTCCCCTTTCTCCCTTAACTGCTTCTCACATCTCTAGAGATAAGGGATACCCCAGGAAAGCTGTTTAAACCACACCAAGAATTCATCCAGAAACTTAAGCCTGAGTTTTTGAGTGTACAAAATAGAACTGGTTTAAAAGCAGTCCAGGGCATTCATGGTAAGAAGATGGATGATAGTTTATTAAGCCCATGTTGTGGGTGTAACCTCCTTGTCTGGTGATCCTCAAACTCCCAGAAGTGAGGAGGGCATATGAAAGCAAAGTATGATTGTGTGCCTTCTCTGTCCTTGCACTCCCACCCAGTATCTGCTAATGGCTGTCCTCAGGAAACAAAGACATTGTTTTGGAAAGTCCTATTGATAATACCTGCTGTGTATGAGTTTTTTGGCAGTCCTAAGCAGAGGGCTAAGGATTGCAAATAGCACTGAAAATAAATAGTCTCTTGTCCCTCAGAAACTGTCTCTGTCTTTAAGGTTTGTGGAAAAAAACCCCGTTGGGCTTCCTTTGCTGTATTATTCCTCTTTTGTAGAGAGTATCCTTCCAGTACCAGCTCAGTCTCTATCCTAGACACAGGTGGATTTTTTCTTTGATACAGTGCCCACTGCATGACACAAAGGACTGTAGTTAATCTAAGGCAGGTAGCAAAAGCATCTATTTAAGATTCCTGTATTTTAGGACTTGGTATTTAAGACAATCATATAGGCATATGGATTGAGACTTACTTGTAAAAAGAATAATTTGGTCTAAACCTGTTTGGAAAGAAAGATTTATATTAATATTTTCATCTAATATGAATATAAATCTCAATGATGTACTAAATGATACACCTGAGTATTTCTAAAGCTTTCTAAGACAGAACCTTCTACAGACTATGTGAAATTCTATTGTTATAACTGGGTTGAATCACTTGGTTTTAGACTCTTTTGCTTTCTTCTTTATAATTGCATAACATCATCTCTTGAAATGGTGTTTTAAACAAAAGACAGACTTTAAAGCAATGTGGGCTTTTCCCCAACACCTACACTAATATCTAAAAATACCCTTAGATTATTCAAGAATGAAGCTTTTTAGGGTGAAATTCCTCAGATAAATTGTGTTTTGCTTTTCAAGGACTGAGTCAGTCTTTTTTTTCACTGTAATGCATTTGGTTTGTGAATATTACTTTCATTTCTACATTTGTGGACCAAAGCAAAAAGATGCCTGCTTGTGATTTTATCAAAATAGTGCTTTTAATCCTATACTGTGAGGAGGGACTATATTTGGTCTCAAGGGCTGGAAGGCATACCCTATTCAATCCATGAAAAGTCAAAAAATATAGTAGTTAAGTTCCTGCTAATTAAGTGAGTCGTGACTGACCAAGAATCATCCATGGTAATCCGTGATGGTACCATGAAAAATGCATTGTAATTAAGTAGCACAGCTTGAATATGAATTAGCATTATTCAACAGATGCATGCCTCTTTGTTGGTTCCAAGTATCAAACAGTTTTTCACTGTAATGGAAAATCAAGTTATAACAACAACAACAACAAAGGAAAGAAATTTATACAGTAATCCAACATTTCATTATTAATGAAATAAATATTTTATTTATTATTTACTATTCAGATCTTCTTTTAAGGAAGACTAATATGCTGTTCCAGAGATAACTCTTAATTTTAGGAAAGAATGTTTAAAACTAAAAGTTTTTCCTTCAAAGTTGTCTGTCTTCTTGTCTCTTCTGTATGGGAGAAAATGAAAATAACTGAACTCATATGAAATTAATTCATCTTCAGCCCACACCCCTCCTGAAACTATAAGCTCTGTCATGATGTTTCAGACAACATGACAAGAATTACATGCCTTTTATGCAAGGACTAGTGCTTGCAGTAGAGATGAGGAGCATTTCATAGGTACAGTATGCTTGTCTAGTCTGTCTGTACACTTGTTACTCTGTATTCCCTGTCCCCGTAAAGTTGTACAAAGGGGTTTATATTGGTAGCTTTGCAAATATGCATTTGCTCAAATGTTCACTTCAGTTAAAGAGATAATTCCTGTCTCAGAATTTTGTTTTCCTAACTTCCTGGTTGGGATGTACATGTTGGCAGGAGTGCATGTATGGTGCACAGTTGTGTGCCTGTAGGGGCAATGATCACAGAGGGATGGTCCTGCAGAGGTGAGCAGAGAATGCAGGGGACCCAATATCCACGCTAACACCCTCTTAAAGATGCACTTCCACCCTGCTGAATGAGTGCCCATGAGCAATGGAGAGCACTCAGGGCACCCCAGTTTGTTTCATCCCAGATGAACACAGTCTGTGTGCTCTGAGATTGCCCTGCAGTCAAAAGCATAATGAAGGATTGGGGAATGCTCACGAGAGTCTCTTCAAAAGCACTCTCCTGTCCACAGCTAAAAATACCCGTGGAGCTGGGATTTTCAAACTGAGTTTGAGGATTAGTCATCCCAAGGGTTGTACTTAGACACCTGGAAAAAAGTATTTCTCAACAGTGACAGACTGCTGCATCATTCATTTGCTGAGCTGGAACACAAGGTCTGTATTTTGAATTCTACAGAAGAGTCCAAGGTTTTGGTTAAATGCTTTTAGGTCTTAATACACCACTGAAGTGTAAGACTCAGGGAAGTTTCATTAAACACAATCTCTTCTGCTTCAGCTTCCAGCGTATCCTGCCATGTTTAATAGGAAAGCTAACTATCCTACCCTGCAGTAGAGGCTTGAAGCCCTGGAGATAATGTGGCACAAAGCTGCAATAAATATGTTTTCTGCACGTCGTTCCAGTCCAAGCATGGCACTGGGAGAGGGCTTGCATTTTTCTTACTTTATCACTTTGTATAGGGCCAGGTGGGTTATGTGCTCTGCCTGCTGTCTTTCACTAGGAGTTAGAATTCCATTTCTCTGATGTTCCTTGAGTTGAAAGGCTCATTTTCATTTCATTACTACAGCTCTCCAGCCTCCTGCTGACTCAGCCTTTCCTCCTGCAGTACAAAATGTCATGTGGACACAGTCATTTTCATATATCCTTGTTCAGACTTCATTATAATTTATTATTAGCTGTATTAAGTCTCTCATACATAAGTCTCAAGCAGCTTACCTATCAGTATGGTGACTGAGTGAGCAGCTGAGAAAGTATGTCAGTAATTTCTTTCTCTCATCTTCTTAATATCAAATATTACAATTATTGCAATTCATTCTTGGCACCCACATTTTTTCATTAGCAACCTACTGTTCACACCTCTTTTCTTGCTACCTGCTGTAATCAGAGAAATGAAGAGCTAATCACTTATCTGTGCACTGTAGTGGAATTGAGTAAAATGATCACAGTTTGGGAACTAGTACACTGTTACACACACATGGAAGTGATGTGTAACATAGTTATACTGTTAGAAACAAGATATTCCTGGACAAACATCACTTGTGGTTTCTCGGAATAAATTAAAAGTTGTCTATTGTGTTCCAACTGTGACATAAATCTACTTTTTGTTGAATAAGTGGTTTATTTTTTAAGCCCTAAATCTGGTAAAAGTTGCACAATTTCAAACCCATGCTTGATTTTAAAAAGATTTTTAGGTTTTTGATTCCTTGTAATATTATGAACTTTTGGGCATGGATTTTTATTGTAAAACAGAATATTGTTCAAAGAGGATCCCATCTTTACAGCACTGCAGGCTGAAATATTTTCCTCATGGATTACCTAATTGGGTCACTATTAAACTCTGAGTTCAGCAATCATAAAAGTTCATAACATTCAAAATTTGAGCTGCAAAATTATATTAACTTCAGTAGAATTTAGGGGTGAGTCTATTATTTTGAACATTATTTGGAGGTTGGTAGGTATTCAGAATGTGTTCTTTGTTTTGGCTTTATAGAATACCCGCACATAAAATATTAAAGGCAGTCTACAGGGCCTTTGTGTTTTCTCACCAAGGTTATCTCAGCAAGTTAGGAGCAAAAAGCTTCAGAGTCTTTCAGATGCCCTGCCTCTCAGGTGATGTGCTTCAGTCCTTTCACCTTTACTGTGCACCTGGCGGCAGAGCCTCTCCTGGTTCAGGGTTGCTGCCTTAAGGTGTTGGGAACCAGGTCCCGGAAGAAACTTCTTGCCTCCTGGCAGTGCTCATTACACACTTCAAGACAGCCTTTTCTTCAGGACCTGGTGTATTTTGTATCTCTTTATAAAGAGACAGTGAAAAGGCAGAACATCTTTATCAATAATGTCCATCAAGGTCTTATTTTTATTTTAGCCTCACCTTGCAAGTCCAGGCTAGTTCCAAAATTGCCTCTACTATAGAGATCCTTTCCATGAGTTAAGTAACACTTCTATTCTTCCTCTCTGATTAGTGGTCATTTACCCCTGAACGCAACAGCTCTAAATGGTGGCTTTAAGATGAACTTCATAGACTGGGAAAAAAATAAGCCTGAAATAATAAGCCTGACATAAAAAATATGTCTGAAATCAGAGAAACAGTTATATTTGAGGTGGTTAACCAGAGATCTTCACATCAAGGTAATTTTCCACTTCATTCCTTAATTTTCTGTTTGGTTTTCAGCAGATCTGAATTACAATAAGATGACTCTGCCTACATCTTCCATTGCAGCTGGCTGTCAACCGTCTTGAAAGGTAGGCTATGTGTTAATTGTTAAATTTGTTGGTACTGCCCAAATAATCTAGAAATACTGAATATGTACAAGGTTCACCTAAAGCTTGAGTCCTTTATACACCTGGAGGCTGTCCCTGCCATGCAGGAGAGAAGACCCAATGGTCCTGTGTGGCAGGATTGGAGTCCCAGTCACGAGCCAGGCAGTGGCATCCCCTTGAGCTCAGTCTTGGACAGGCGTAGATGAAAAACCTGATGGCTTTCCCAGAGTTTGTGACTTACTTGGCAGTAGATTAATTTCTTGCTTTGCTTCTATCAGGAAAACACTGCATCATCTATTATGGACACATCAGGGGTACTGTCTTGCCTGTGCTGTTTAGTAAATGACATAGTGTTTCTTGGTAGAATATAGATGTCAACATGGCTATTGGAAATGTCCAAGGGTCTCAGGAGTCCTTGCAAGCAGGGGAGACATGGCATGCTATTAATGATCCTTTCTTCCACAAGCAAATTCCAGTCATGTTATATAAAGTTGGGACAGGAAAAATAGCCCTTCATTAGAAGCAGCCTTGTCTGCTGTACCTATGGCATACTAGATATTTAAATAACATTGTGAATTCTTGGCGAAAACAGAACCCAGGGATGCAGCTATTATTTCTGCTGTAGTGTGGCAAGGACTTTGCTGCTGTGAATAATAACAGCCGTGTTGATGGGTAGGTCTAAATTAAAAGTGAAAGAGGTTATTCATTCATTGCAAAAATCCATCTTAATGTGAAGATGAAGGAGTTTGGGGAGTTTTTTCATTTTATTTTTGCTTTTAGGTCTATGTTCTATTCCAGGCTGTGTTAAAGTTGGAAAATCGTTAATGTTATGACAGATCAGCAAAGTTTTAAACTATTTGAGTTCCTTTTTTACTTCTCCTCTACCAGGCAATTACAAACTCAGTGGGGGATTTTCCTTGGTGCAAATTGCCGTATCTGATGTCTAAAAGAAAGTGATGACTCTTTTCTTCTTTTTTTTTTTTTTTTTGCATATATTGGTCAACATTAATCAAAGTGCTCCCTTGCTGTAACATCTGAAGTCCTTACCTGTTCAGAATTAGGAAATATCCTTGGTATTTGAGCATGTTAACCCATGGCAAGCAACAACTGATACAGGCACTTAAGGGAGTACAAACAGCATATTTGAAAGGGCAGGGCCTGGTGGTGAATGTGGGTCAGCGGAACAAAGTGCTTAAGCTGTTGTGAGTGCTTTGGATGGTTTCATGGCTTCAGGGACTCTGTGGTGCCAATGCTCAGTGTACCCCTTGTGGCCCACATACGTTTTACTGATGGAAATTGGAATTCCCCCTGCCCATAGCCACAGGAATGGCTGTGCTTAAAACATGTTTTTGGTTTGCTGCTGTCAGAAGGTGTAACAGCCACCAAGCCACTCTGTCAAAATGTCGTCGTATGACTGACTGCAGATAAAAGATTGTGGGTGCAGGTAAGAAGGAAGGAATTTACTTCCATCTTGAATTATGTATACAGTAATTTAACAAAGCCAAGTTGCAGAATTGGCTGATTTGTGTGCCTGAAGAAATTATTCCAGGCACAAATAATGGAGAATGGATCCTGAAATATCCTTGAAATTAGGCTCTATAAAAAGATCTTTCTATTTACTTTTTTTTTTTCTCCTTTGGAAAAAAAGTAATTTTTTCTCTGCTGTATGTAAATGCAAAAATGTGTGTTCAGTGGTCCTGATACATTTACTTTGCTTTCATTGGTGTCAGTTCCTGAGGAGGGGAATATGAATTTTGAACCTTTTTTGAACTTTGGGTGTTGGTAATTTACTCAAGAACGTGAACTGTTAAAAGCTTTTGTCTTCCATTATTATGGGCCCTTGAAGCCAGAAGTCTTCACAGCAGCATGCTGAGAATGTCAGAAGGAATCTATCCTTTAGTCCTTCTCCTGGATAAATAGCTGTGGTGACCAGAAAATGCAGTCTGAAGTCTGGCTAAGGAAATGAAAAAGCAAGCAAGTAGGAGCTTTATTTTTAAGGAGGATTGGTGCTTGGAGCCCTTAAGGATCTGCAACAGGAGAGAGAAATAAGGCTAATAAGTAGTAAGATTATGCATCAGCATTCAATTAAAAACAAAGTTGAAGTTCTATAAATGTAATCCTAATATGTCAAGAAGAACAAATACTTAGGACTTAGTTGTAGCTGTGTTCAGGAGTAGCACTTCAACTTTGAACTAGAGGGTCAATTATCAATACCAAGCACATGTAAATAAAATATCTCTCTTAATAAAAATTACCAGTGTGTTATTGCTGTGAGGTACATTTTTTAGTCTTCCCACCTGAAGACCAGGCCAGACTAGCTAGAACCAGGCCAGTATTTCTAATGGGCAGAAATATTTCTTGGCACTCTTGGAGTTTTACCTTCACATTTTTATTTTTACAGAAGAAAGTAAGTGAAACAGAATTTCCCCATACGAGGCAGTGATTCTGAAGGAGAGAAGTGAGGAAGCAGTGCAGGAAGCTTCAATTGACTGTGAGACAGGCAAAACATTTAACACTGTCTGTAAATTCAGGTTAAGAGATTGGTGCATAGTGATGTGAACAGGTTGGGATGGAATGGAGTGCATGCTGAGCTGAAAGTCAAAGATGCAGTGAGAGCAGTGCCAAATTATGTTAATTAGATATAACATATATTCCTGGGTGTGTTTTGTCCTTCCTTTCGTTCATCCCAGCCCCATGTTTGTTAGAAGCCTCTGTTGCCTGAAAGTTGGTCTATGTGCAGAATCACAGAAAGAAGAAGTAGACTTGAAAGCACTTCAGCAGGAAAAAGTTTCAGGACCATGATGAGAAAAGTAGGGTGGTGTAATACATTGGTGAGTTCAGACCAAGTGCAACCCCTTCCATCCTGTGAAACACAAGGACGGTGGTGTTTCCCCTGAGTGTGTCAGGGGGAACCTGTAAGCAAGACAGCACCAGTGGGAACATGCTGTGGGACACAACTGCAAGTGAATAGAAAATCTCATTGCAATTCTGCCATGTGTTGTCATTTTGCATGTGTTGGGAATGTCTCTTTCTGTCCTACATCTTTCCCCTCTCTACACTTGCACGCAAGGCCAGGATTAGCCATCTGCCCAGACTGACAGGGTATTTCCTCTGTTGAGTCACAGCCATGCTAACAGCAGGTCGGAGATCTGAGGACAAACCTTGGCAGCTGCTTGGGAATATAAACAGAAGAAAAGTTTGGGGATTCTTTTCCAGGTCAAATTAATTTCCAAGAAATTGATATGAATCCATTTACACTGACCTTATAGATATACATTTCACCATTTGTATTTTTGCAGTATTAGCACTGAATTAGCACAGGAAATGATCTGTGAACATACTTTGACATTCCATGAATGTGTCATAACTATTCTCTAAGAGACCTGTATTTAAGCCTGGTAATTGCTCAAATGCTAAAGGCCACAATAGCTGAAACACTAAATTTCTGCCATAATTTTGGACTGATTGACTAGATAACTCATGTGGTACTGTTTTTGCTCCAGAATTAGATGTCTTCCAGATCCACAGACAGTTTTGTCAAATAGTGCATCAACATTTCTGCTATAAATATTCATAAAAATGATGGCAGGGATATGTAAAATATTTTTTTCTTCTCATAGTCATTCCTGTAATTAAATATGGTTTGCAAATTAAACTGTAGATTTGTTGTGGAGTTTTAATTTAAAGGCAACCAGTTCCAGTAACTTAGGCTGTAAGGAATAAAAAAATTATTTATAGCTTCACCGATGATTACATAGAAATCCGTGTTTCTAGAGGTAAAGCTGTTTATTTCTGTGTGTCTGAGCTTTAGCTGACATATGTGGGACATGCATGTGAATGTCTGCACAGCCCTCAATTGTGACACCATTGCAGAGACAAAATAAACCAGTGACAGCTATGTACCTGGAAACCAGAGTCTCAAAGATGCGGCTTTGATACCAGTGACAGAAGGATGTCAATGGATTCTAAGTAGTCCCACAAGACTTGTCAGATGTGCCACATTAAAATTAAAATTTAGTGAATGAGGATAAAATTTTAATGTAGCTTCAATGCCCTGACCTAGATAAAGTTGTTAATTTTTGATTTATAACTGAGTAGAGAATTTTAATCTGCATTAAAAAGAGAAATTTTTCCATTTCTGTGAAAATAAGCATCTTTAGGTACTGAGAATCTTAGACCAAGCTCTTGTAACATAACAATGGCACCAAACTTACTGCACCTCAACACTGAGTTCAAAATTTGACATACCCTCTGGGTTCTCCCATGCAAAACTTGGTTATTTGCTCTCTCTCTCTATGCTCAAAACTGATAGTGAATAGATGCTGTTTCAGATGCCTTACAACTGCTGTGATTCTTGGTCTTGATTGGGATACTTGCTTGCTTACATGAAGACTCAATTTTCCCTCAAGCTCTTGCCTCCCTCCTGCTGTTGTCTCCCACAATATGAGGTTGCCAGGAGGTCCCGTTGGCTGCAGATGTCCCCTGACCTAGTTAATGGCCTGCCAACCACACACCAAGCATTTTGGTTTTGCCAAACCCCACATGCCTCTGCCTTATCACGCGGATTCGGTTTAAGCAGTGTCTTCCTCTAGGCTGAGAGTGAGGTTGCTCTCCTTTCCTCAGGCAGAGCTGTGCTGGTTTGCAGAGGATGTGCAGAGCTCCGTGTCTGCAGTCAGTGCTGCTGTGCCTGTCCCGGGTGCTGGCAGGTGAGGAGCTGCCCGGTGTTCCTGGAGAGCACAGCTGGGTGGCAGGAAGGGGACAGCTGAGGTGCTGCATTGCCCTCTAGTGACAGCCTCCTAATTAGCTGGTCTCCACCTCACCTTTCCAAGCTGGGACAGATGTTGCCTCCCCTGGATTTCTACACATCCAGGCAGAGGTAGCACAGCAGTGCTGAGTAGAGTCCTGGCTCTGGAAATGCACTCTGGGAGTCCCTAAGATGAGGTTGGTTAAGTAGAGCCACTGAAAAAAACCCTGGTCCATCTAAATTTTGCATTATTTGTTTCCAGACCGAAGAAGCATTGATTTCCTACCTGCCAACATCACACATTCAGTCTGCCAGGAAGAAGGGGATTTGCCTCCTCTGTGCCCATACTGCCATTAATGCGTATTTTTGAAGGCAAAAGTGAGCTTCCAGTTAAAGGACATCCAACAACACTTATATTTTCAGATTTTGGTGGTATTGCAAATAATAACTCCTTTTTCTTTTTGCTAATAAAAAGTGAGGCAGTTGGATCTGAGATCACTAAGGATTCAAAAACACCTAGCAGCAAGAAGGGGTTCATAACTTCACGTATAGAGGAAAAAAGGATTTAAAGAGGCCATCAAGCCAAGGTTTATACAAAATCAGTGATGTTACATTAAAAAAAAATTAGCTTATTTTCTGCTTACTTTTGTAATGTCTTTGAATTTGGACATTTCTTGGCAGCTTCTTAAGCTATTTGATATAATCCCAGACAATTAGAGAGCAGGTCAAAGGAAAGAGATTGATTTTATGATGATTTTTTGAAGGTTATACATCTATTTTTGTTCCAAACTGGCACAAAGTCACAGCCTTATAATTCTACTAGGTGAAAATGTTTGAATCAAAATGTCAGTTTTCAAACTGAGAAAGGAAGTGTTTTGACTCTTTTTTCTCTTCCTTGTTTTCCTTTTGAAATTGGTGTGGACCCTGTTTAAAATGTCATTGGAATGAATGCTTCTCTGCAAAACATCCTAGACTTAGCAAAAAATAGTCTGATTTACTTTCATCTACATGACTATTTCTCTGTTCAAAAATCCTGTTAAAGAAAATACTCATTTTGTAATTATTGTTTACATTTTCTGATTTATGACTAGTATTTCTCTCATTCTTTCCAGATTTGTGCCTGAAATTTCAAAAATTGAGTCCTCCACACTTTGGGAGAACACAAAAACAATTAAATCATAGTCCCATTACAGTCAGTGGCAAATAAATGCTTCATTGGACCACAAATTTCAGCTGTAATGGTACCCCAAAGGACATTTAATCTTCTGTCCATTATTTGTTTTTGAGTGATGTTGTCCTGAACTCATCCAGCAGGTTATTTTCCCTTACCTTCTCTTATGGCATAGCAGCTCAGTCAGACCTTGTTTCTTTCTTATCAATGAAATAATTCCCAGTTGCCAAACAGAGCTTTCCTTCAGACAAACTACCTGGGGGAAGGACCTCTACTGAAGAATTAAACTTTTTATTTATCCATCCTTCCAGTATCAAAACTGAAGAGGAGCTTTATGAGGTACCCTGCTTATGACTGAGATGGAAAAGAGTGAACATGACAAACTCAGGATATGGACCAATTCAGCGGCACAAAAAAAGCTAGAAAAGAATAATACCCATGTCCCAGCTCTGCCTTTCACCTCTGGCTTTGCCTACCCTTTGTAGTTTTACTGGCTGCAGAAGGCACTCCTCTGAGCATGTGGAGGAGATGCTCAATTTTTTCAAGCTGAAGTTATGGGAAACCATGAGGTTTTATGTTTTAATTATGAGGACACAGGGTTTTTAAAGGCATTTCTATTGCTTGTGTATTTTCATAAGTTTAAAATAGTACGTTTGATTGGATTAAATCATTACTCAGTTCAGATGTGTGGGATATATTTTTTTATATATCTGTGGTATGTTAAAGATATATAGAAAGTACCCAAGGTTGGGAAAATTCTTTTAGAACAAGACTATTTTCAGTTTTTCCTTAGAAGACTATTGGGACATTTAGCCTGTGTTCACATTTAGCTCCATTTGAAGCACTGTTTTTCTGACTGGCATTATCTTTCCAATAATTTCTTCACTCTGTTGCTCTTTACCTGCGTGCCATGGTTCTCCGTTGACAGTACTGAATAACAGTCAAAAAACCTCTTTTCCTAATATCCAGCTGAACACACTCAGACAAACTACTGCTTAATTTTTTAGTGGTTAAACTCTTCTTTTAATGTGCAAGGATTAAACTTTGTGGGAAAAAGTTCGGGAAGAGTAACAGGTTGCCACACGTGTGTTGGCTGTGGCTATTGCCATATCAGGGATGAGTGTATATAGCATATTTGCATCTGACCATCCCCCTCACCTCATCCAGCAGCTCTGCAGTTCACAACGACTGAGAAGGCTGGGGTTGATCCATCTAGAGAAGAGAGGGCTCCAGGGATAAAGGGAAATGGTTTTAAACTGAAAGAGGGTTTAGATTAGATGTTACAAATTCTTTACTGTGGGTGTGCTGAGGCACAGGAACGAGTTGCCCATAGAAGTGCCCCATCCCTGGCAGTGGTGGGTAGTGAACATTTTATGCTGAGGCTGAGGGATTCACTTTTCATTATAAGCAGCAGCAGGTAGTTTAAAGCTAACTCAGACTTGCTCACAGTGCAGTCAAAAACCTAGTGACTGCAGAGGAGTCTCATCCCTAGTGAGATTCTGGTCACAAAAGTGGAAAAAATGTGTGAGGAACTGCAATCCTAATGCCCATACAATATAATAAATAATAATGATAATAAATGATAGGTTAACACTTATCCTATACAAGTTGTTAGCACTATTACCTGTACTAACTCTTTTGTGTGGAGGAAATAGTCAAGTCCTCATTCTGTTTTCATTTGGTCCTTACTGAGGTCTTTAAAGCTTTGTTTTACTCTAAGGGTGGGGTAAGCCAAGTCTCAGCTCTCCCTGTTTCCAACCAAGCAGTTCTTTTTTTCCCCTCCATAAGTGCAAAACCTCAGCTTATTAGGAAGGTCTCTCTTGCAGCAGTGTCTGAATGCACAAATTTGCTCACAATCACAGCTGGAGTGGCTTAGAGTGGAGACAAGTCATGCTGGGATCTTTCACTTTGGCACCAATTAAATTCTTCTATGAAAGCAGAGGAGGAAGTATGAGTTTGCGTTTTAAAGTCAATAGAAGCTGCAGAGCACAGAGCAACTTGTCTTTTCGTATGCTGCTCTTTGTAGATAAAATATTGTTAAGAAGTGAAACTCATGCCTAGCCCTAGGGCTTAGTTGCCTATCTGTACTGTCAAATCTGTCCAACTAGGAGAAAAACATCTGAAAATAAGGCCTAAGAATATTTTGAAGAATGTGCTGTCAGGGTGAGCCATGGCAAGACTTTGTAATGATCCAGCTGGGACATCTTAATATGCGATGTTTTAAAACAGTAAAATAAGGTGTATTTTGTGAGCTTTTAAAACCTTGCTGCTTAAGGTGATTCAAAGACCATACTGGACCTCAGTAAGCCTTGGCATTATGAAACTTCCAAAAAAAGTTAGAAATACAATGATACAAGAATAGAAATAAGTTGGTGGTAAACTTGCTCAAGAATTTGTTGATTCAGACCCATGCTTTCTTAGGGCTTTCATAGCATGTCCTGAAACTTTAATTATAAAACAGCTAATCTGTTAATTTTTCACTTAGAGTTAATAGATACTAAAGCCTGATTTGTCATTTTCATTCTTTTGCCCACAAACAGAGGGAAAATTTGCTTGCTTCGGCTGTGGTTGTGCTTTGAATCCTTAGGCTCATTCCAAACCTCAAGAAAAGCTAATAACTAAAAGGTAATCTAGTTTAACTTCAAAAAAAAGAAGCCCATAAAGTCAGATCTAAAATAAAAGCATAAGATTTTTTTTTGTATGGTTGAGGATTTGCAATACTGTATGAGATCACAATAGTTACCGCTTAATATTCTGCATTGACATGGAAAACTGTGATTTTTAAAATAATCTTGCTAGTGACTAATTTCAGATCAAGAGAAGGAATCTGACTATTCATATGTTTGTTTTACAGAAATTGGCCTAGTTTGTTTTTAACAGGTAGGAAATATTGTTTTAAGGACAAGAACAGACAGTGCAATACATAATCAAGTGGCATTTTGCCTGGATTAAATTTTGCTTAGTTCAGACTTTTTCTGCCACAGAGTATGAATGTGAAGTGTGAGCTCACATGTGTAATATTTACACCATCTGAAGTTAGAATTAGTGGATATTTGCTCTAGAAGTATTTGCTCCTAATGGAGAATTGACAGAACAATGTATGACTCATTTGATCAATCATAGCCAATACCAAATATTGTAAACGATAAATACTGAGCACTGCAAAGAATAGCTTGTGATGCATCTGGAGATAATTTTCCTCCTAAGTAATTGTCTGGGTAATTGTATTGCATAATTGTTTTGGATAATTATCTGAGTAATGAACATATTTAGAGAAATTGTGGTTTTCTCTTACAATATAATGAACATAAAAGTTACCAATTAATATGATACTCTATTGGTTTTGGTCAGTGGGTAATTTATTTTAAATTACAGTGGAGGAAAAGAATGCTAATTCTCTTTTTGAATTAAACTGCAGCAGCAAATTCGGTGCACAGGCACTGACATTTGAACCATACTGCCCTGTAATCTCTTTTCTTTACCGTTTAATTCTCTCCATGGAAGAGTTTAAAGAAAATGGACAGTTGTGCTTTATGGTTAAAAGGCAGTGCAGTCTCTGCAGTCATGTCAGCTTTATAGAGTCATGTGCTCAGCAGAGGTCCAGGCTTTGTGTTTTGTCTCTCCTTTGTGTGAGGATTTTGATTTTGCTGTAATTGTTTTGGAATTAGATTGTGCTGTGGAATGAGTCATCTCCACAGACCATAGACCACGGGTGTCTTTGCAGTTTCTTTCTCAAATAATAGCTGCACTGTTTGCCTTTTTTAGTTTGTATTGATTATTGCTGTGAGGTGACAAGAGGTAAAGCAGCTTGTGGTGCTGCTGCCAGTTATCCTGGAGTAGCAGAGGAGGAGGGAAAGCTGGAAGCCCTTGTTCTCAGACATACAAGGTTCCTCCAAAGCTCTTCTTGATCAAGTTTACTGGGTTAAAATTGAATTCAGTGGAAGCTCATCTGGGTAAAAATAAACACAGGAAAATGCCAAAGGTCTGACTTCGAAAAAGCCTTCAAAGTTTAGTCTAAAACCTCATATAAAAATGAATGTACAAGAAGTATGAAAGAAAGTAGCTGGGAAACTGTCCTGGTTTTGCACAGCTTTAAAAACATGGTCTTATCTAATTCTCCAATTTACTGGCAGTGTGGAGCCTTCTCTGCAGTGGTTCAGCTGAAGTGGGTTACTCTTCCGGCTTTACAAAG
This sequence comes from Petroica traversi, assembly GCA_025920805.1. NCBI lineage: Eukaryota > Metazoa > Chordata > Aves > Passeriformes > Petroicidae > Petroica > Petroica traversi. The sequence goes on along the minus strand of JAHLSL010000057.1, from coordinate 12,993,643 downwards.
GCTGCTGATGCATGCATGTGGCTGTACAGCTTTGAATGGAAAACTGCCTTTCTCTGGGAGCTGCCTGGGCCTGATACCCCTTTTTGTGTTGCCCTCTGCCAGCAGAAGCTCCTGGTGCTGTGACAGCCGGTGGCTCATGGAAATATCTGCCTTGGAGTGCAAATGATCAGGGAACATCCTGCCTCCGCTCCGAAGGATGGGAGATGGAGCACATCTGCTGCCCTCCCCCAGGGATGGTACCTGTCAGGCTCAAAAGTGACTGATACTGGAAGAATGTTGCACCCTCTGGATGCTGCCTCCTGCACAGAACATGCTGTGCTTCTGTTTCCTGAGCACGATGCTGTGCTGTGCTACCTCACAGTGTCACTGAGGTCCCCTGTGGCTGCATGGCACAGGGATGTTCCAGATTGCAGTCACAACGTGAGTTAGCTGGGTGTGTGTGTACCTGGGGATTTGGCATTTTGGGATGGTAATTGTTTTCTGGCTTAGTTCAATAAATTAGAAAAGGCAATCTTATGGCACTGTGTATGCTGAAGAGATAAATACAACCATTTTTCCAGTAATGTGAATAAATAAATTACTATTGCCACGTATTTATTTACTGTTCTTTATGCTCTCTGAACAGCTAAAGTTTTCCAGAAGAAAAGGTTTTAACAGAGAAGGTAATCTAAGCACTGAGAGAAATAATTATGTTCTTCTGCATTACTGCTAAGCTAAGCACGTTTTAATTGTGTTTGATTCTTTTAAATTTGTAAAGTGTTAAGAGTATTGAGTCCCTCTTTTTGTAGGAATGTATTTGTATGTGGGTATTTTTATATCACCCAGTAGAAGTTTAGTTTCTAAACAAGCTAAAATCAACCTGTGAATTCATGGAAGTTTAATACATTGACAATTTAATTCAGTTAATATGCACTCAGAGTCCCTTGTGCTTTGATCCCTGCTGGCATCCTCTGTTTCTAATAGTAGGGCAGTTTAGTGAGCTATTGATGAATGATGGGCACAGTGGGACATCTGAGGGTTTATATATCAAATCCCTACTCTAGTTTCTGGCTCAGTTCTTAACAGGGTTATTACACATCTCAGAAACAGAATACAATTTTGAACCAATGGAAGCCTGTTAATGCTTGATCCTCAGAAAAAGTTGTGGAAACACAACTACCAGAATGGAAATCAAAGGAATAAAGTACCAAAGAGTTTTCTAGAATATATTTTAGAGAAAAATATGAGTATCCAGGGATGTGAAGGAGGAAAGCTGAGAGAAATGTAATGTGCCCATGTAATGCCTATTTACAAATATCTAACATTCACATAATGTTACAATGGAACTATAACTGAAGTACACTACCCTCTGTAATATTGTTTTGGACAATGCTTCAAAGTACTGGGGAAAACATAAATAGTTATTGGATGGAAGGGCTAGGGACCAGTGATCTGACCTTTCTTCTGAAAGCAGAGCTATCCTTGAGAGCAATCACACCTCCACACCCTGGTATCTCAGAATCATACAGTCATAGCCACAGGGCTTTTGAAAGCGCTTTCAGAACCCAGCTGGAGGAAGCCATTTGGGGTTTTTCAGAGCTGCTTTCACCTCAGAGAAAATTGTCAGTTATGTGAGGCAGAGAATAAACTAATATCTTTTGAATTCCAGCACTGTGTTGTGGATAATGAGGATCCTGACTACTTGATAGCTGTTTCGGAGGGAGCCAATGTCTCTGGAAATGCTACAGTGGCTACTAAAAGCTGGTGGTTAAAGAGAGGATTGAGGGGCTTTGACAAAAGCGGCTTTCTTCAAGTCCCAAGGAACTGATATTGAATTCCCAAAGATGCCCGTTTCCTTCATCCTTTTCCCCTGAGAAAAACAAGTCATATGCTTGACCCTTCCCCTCCTTGTAAAAAGTACACAAAAAAGTAAATGGATTGACAGTATAGTGTTCCTTCCTTCCTCTCCTGATAGGATAATACAAAACCCTCAGAAGCATTCTGATAACATTCAGTAAAGCTAATTTAATAGTAATTGAATTCTTGAAAGTTCTCATTAGGATGCTAAAAGCAAGCATCTGTGTAATATGAGCATGGTCAGCATCACAGTGGAGCATGGGGAACTGATGCTGAAGCTGCCTGTTCTTCATACAAGCAAGACTACTTATTTAGCTTCTCAGTGACTTAATGCAAATATATTTGGAAGAGTTGCACTGGGGAAAGGAGAAGGAGAGACAAAAAATATTTGCATTGTTTTCTTTGCCAGAAACCTAATGGTGTGCGTGCAACTGTATATATTCTCAGCATATACTAGGCCTGATCAAAAGGTATTGTACTCCCTCTAGCTTAAATTCAGCTGCTTTATATTGTGCTGCTGGTATTGTTCCAATTCATCATATGCTTAGATGACTCATAGTGAATGCATTGTGGTATTTACCATAATATGTTTTCCTCTTTTTAAATTAGTCTGCAGTGTATGATGTGAAATACAATTCATAATTAGCTTTTCAGCACTATTAAATCCAGCTTGAAGTGTTTTGATGGAAACAGCAATCTGTTTTATTCTTCAAATTTCCCTAAACAAAGAAAGTGTATCAATTGCTAATAGTGTGCATTATACAAAATTGTCTGGTGTCTTTCAAATAAAATAATATTTAAAGGTTGTTTTTTTCCTAAGCCCCTAGGAGTTGAATAACCCAGTCTCACCTCTTCCAACAGAATTAATTAGTTAAAGCAGGTTTGATATGCTGTTGGGTTATCCCCATCACTTCTGTTGGAGATTTTTGCTCCTAACCTATACTAATCTGAAAACAGAAAACTGAGCGGGCTGGCTGACGTGCTGCAGGACTGTTTTGGTAAGTGAGATAGTCTGAGTTGTTGGCATCTCCATGTTGATTGTGAGCCCCTTCCATGTTTGGCACTTACAGGGATGATCTCTCACATTCTAAATGGATGGAAACCATGTTGAAAAATAAGGAGACATGGCTCTAAAAAATTACTACAAGTAGAGGAGATGGAGGAGATGTATGGGACAGAAAAAACAAGAGAAAAACTGAAGTGGAGAGGGAGTTCAGGTGGAACAATAAGAAGGAGGAAAGGAGCAATGATCTAATTGACCATCCCGTAAAAACAGCATAGAAGTCAGATAGGGGGGACACTGGGGGGTCATGGAATGATGGACAGAGGTCAGCAGGATATTGCTCCCCCTAATTAGCACCCTGTGTGCAGTGTGTTAATGCAGCGATGTCCGTGAGCAGCAGTGCTGCCAGGGCTGTCTGATGAGCACACAAGCTGTGTAGGAGGTCTCTCTCCCATCTAACCTTGCCTGTGCATTCACAGTAGGGGCAATGCCTTGTGCAATCGTTTTGGACCAGCTAAGCCTATGTTTATCTTCTTGTGGAATTTGCAAAGTATTAAATGCTAGTATATCTTTTTGTCATCTGGAGAGTGAAAATACAAAATGTAACAGGCAGACTGCAGGCTATTCAGTTGAGCTGTGTCTGCCATCTGGACTGGGGATTCTTGCTTCAAGCCAAGATCCCTCTACCTGTGACATTTCTGACTGTTTCAATCAAACAGTGCTTAAAACCATGCTGATCAAGTTTTCACAACTTCCAGAAGAATTTATTCTACTGGTTTAACCAGTCTAACAAAACTTCTCAAAGTCCTTTGCTACAATCTAACCTTTTTGTATTTCTTCTGATTCACAAAGAAGATACTTTCTTTTGTGCCTTGCAAGCATTCTTTCCCAGATAAAACAATTCCAAATTTCAATTTTTTTTTCAGTGATCAAATCTCTTTCACCTCTTTCAGCATTCTCCTTTGTGTTCTTTTTTGATTGTCTACATCCTTCTTGAAAGGATACCTAACACCTAACACATCAGATCTGCTGAGATTCCAGAGGATTAATTTGTACCACTTAGATATTAAACTCCTGTTTTTTATAAGGAGTATAAGCTCCTAGCATAAGGGGCATTAATTTCCACAGCAGTAGATCAGTGCTGAGTCATTTTCTGTTTGTCTCCTCCGGATCTTTTCCAGCATGGCTGCTGCCATGGTTAGTTGTTTCCATGTTGTATTTGTGTACACTAACCTAGAGCTAGAATTTACACTTACTGGATTGCATTTTTCTGGGCCGTTTCTCCAGTTTGTCAAGAACATCTTGCGTTTAATGTCTCCCAGTATTTTCAGTCCTTCAAGTCCTGTTATCTAACAAAGCATGACCTCTGTTTTGCTTGGGTTATCAGGAAAGTATTAAATGTACAAGGCCCAATTATTACTGACCACTGAGTAACCCTACTAGAAAACAAATTAGCTTGCCCTAAGACCTTTCTGAACCCAAGTGGAGAGAGAAGATTCACTTTTGATCTTAACTAAAGCAATAGTGTAATTGCATGCAAGGAAAACTATAATAAAGGGAAGGAGATAAGAAAAAAAAGAAAATTGTTTTCTAAGTTGTAAGATGCAGTAGTACCTGCTTTCCAGTAGTTTTAGCAGCAAAAATAGCTTGTGACTATCTTCTGTCTTTTCTTCATTTGTTTTTAATTTTGCCCTTTTGCCTATAATGTTGTGTATTTCCTAGCAAACAGTTCAGTCAGAAGGAACTGACAGACTTATGGATTCCAAAAGCAACAAAACCTCTTTCCCAGCTCTAACTTTGAACTAATAAATGACAAGCCATGAATGGAATACTCAAATCTTCAAATCACAGAATCATAGATTGGTTCCAACCCCCTGCCGTGGGTACCTTCCACTCGACCAGGTTGCTCCATCCAACCTGGCCTTGAACATTTCCAGGGATGGGGCATCCTCAGCTTCTCTGGGCAGCCTGTGCCAGGGCCTTACTACCCTGACAGTGAAGAATTTTTTCCGAATGTCTAACCTTGACCTGCTCTATTTAATTTTAAAACCATTCCTTCTTGTCCTATCCCTACCTGTTCCTGGGAAAAGTCCCTCTCTGGCTCTCTTGTAGCCCCATAAGGTACTGGGAGGCTGCTGGCAGGTCTCACTGGAACCTCCTCTTCTCTAGGCTGAACAGTCCCAGCTCCCTCAGCCTGTCTTCTGATCACCTTCTTGGCCCTCCTCTGGACTGACCCCAGCAGGTCCATGTCCTTCTGATGCTTGGACCCCAGGGCTGGATGCAGCATTCCGGGTGGGTCTCACCAGAGGGAGCAGAGGGGCAGAGCCCCCTCCCTGGCCCTGCTGCCCACGGGGCTTTGGATGCAGCCCAGGACACTGCTGACCTTCTGGGTGTAAGTGCCCATGGCCAGCTCACATCCAGCTTCTCACACACTGATACCCTCAAGCCCTTCTCCCCAGGGCTGTTCTCAGTCCATTCTCTGCCCAGCCTGCGTTTGTGCTTGAAATTATCCTGACCCAGGCACAGGACCTTGCACTGGCCTTGCTGAAATTAATGAGGTTGACATGGGCCTCTGTCTTTAAAGCCTGTCAAGATCCCTCTGGGTGACATTCCTTCCCTACAGCATCTTGACTATACCACACAGCTTGGGATTGTTGGCAGACTTGCTGAGGTCACATTCAAGCCCACTGTCCATGTTACTGACGAAGATGTTAGACAGTGCTGATCCCAATACTGTCTCCTGAAGAACACCTCGTGTCTCTGGTCTCCACTTGGACACTGAGCCATTGACACAACTCTTTGAGTGTCACCATTCAGCAAATTCCTTATCCACTGAGTGGTCCATTATCATGAGGGTTTTTGCAGATTGGGAACTTGCATTTCTGCAAAGTATTGTTTGATGCCCTGCAAACAGGTAAATTCAGTAACAGAGTTAATTTCGTTCATTTATGAGATTGACTTGGAGCCTGAATTCAGTAGAAAGACAACACAAGACATGAATTACCATAATTAGTATGAAAATTAAAACCCTATGATAATCCAAACATAAAGTGTCAAAAGCAGATACCATAGCCTTGAAGCACAGCAAAGATAAAGTGGCTCAGAAAACAGATAAAATTAATTTCATTGAATAACTGGGTGTAGTAAATAGTGTCTTGAGAAAGAATGAATTTTTGTTATCTTCATTGTATGACACAGATCCAAATGTGCTGCTGTTCAGAGCATCTTTGAGGTGTATAGGCTCCATACTCTTCCCCTACTTGAATTTGTTCTACATTCAACCCTCTTAGGGGATTATTGGAGTGTACTTAATCTATTATGGATGTTTTCCACATAGTGGATAAAGCCTGTGTTTAGTGCCTTATGGACTAAGAACCTCCAAGGATCTGGCCAAGGTAAGAATTTGCCCTTTTTTTTATATTTGTACCATCTGATAGAATGAGAGGCATATACAAACTCAGTTCAAGAAAAATGTTTATTATTAGTAGTAAATACCAAGTAACTAGTAGCATAAATAGAATGAGGTAGTTCGCTAGGTCTCAAAAATAGATATACATCAACAAACTGAAAAGCAAACAACCAGCAAACTTATATTACTGTTCCAGTCACCTTGTTATCGCACCCTTACTGTTCTTTTGGAAATGTCCTGTGAAGCTTTTCTGCCTTGTCATTGTCCTGCAGAGTCAGATTGTCTTTAGTGCAGGATCTCTTTAATGTATTCTAAGGCTTCAAAAATCAGGTGCTTTAGTCCATGCTAATGACTTGGCCTCCATTTATCAGTGTGGAGAGAGAGTAGCACCTCTGCAGAGCAATTTTAGGGCACATGAGATGAATGAATTGCTGCCTCGAATTGTGTGTGGCTTTCCCATCTTTTCCAGATTAAGGTAGACTGAGTGCATGCTTCTGATCTGCACCTCATCCTGCAGCCTGTTCACCTTTCTCTGCTTAGTAGCACTCAGCATTCATGTCAGCTGATTCTGAGATCCTTTTTGATTTTAAAGCCTTCTAAATGACTGCACTGGCCTCATGCTGAAGAGTTAGGGTGAAAAAATAAGAAATTATACTCCAGAGTAGTAAACAGTATATATAAAGTAAGAGTAAAAAGACCAAAGAATAAAATCTATTCTCTCAACTCAGAGGTAGCATTTCATTTGAGGCATTAATTTTCCAGAATTATCTGAGCTGATACTTACACTGTCATTTGCAAAATGGCTTGCTATTACAGTAATTTCAGTGGAGAGAGGCATTAGTCTGTCTTATAATCTTCTTACTCTGTATGTGTGAGCATTACAGAGCACATAGGTGAATAGGGGAGCTATTAAATATTCTTTCTGATATAAATCAAATAAAAATTAAAAGAGTGTTTCTTTGCTTGAGCACTCCAGGTACCTGGGGCTGAGTGCCTCCAGTTATATTTTCTTGTGGTGGAACTTGGCTTGGGAAAACCTTTTTTTTTCACCTTAGCATTCTTTGCCTACTAAAGGAAAGGAGGCATCCTATGACTCAGTAGGCATGAAGCATGTTTTCTATCCATCCTCTAAAGCAGTGAGGTTGCCAAGGTTTGTCCCACAGCAGCTAAAGAAAGATTTGCTTGTAGCAAATCCTTTGGAGTGACCCCCTTTCCCCCCTCTGCTCCTGCAAAACCCCCAGTTCATTCTCTTTGGCTTCCTCACCCGTGATCTTTTATCAAGATACTGAACAACATACTGTTTTTCAGTCTAACTTTTTCAAGCAGCATTTTATGACAGTCTGAAGTACAACTATTTCCTTCATTTTACTAGATTGTAATTTTTAATATTGGGTGGCTAAGTGCACATAATAAATATTCTAGTTTTGAGATTAATCAGCTTCGTGGATCATACTTTTTGGATTTCTTAGAGTCTGGACTAATTTTTCATGTATGAATAAAGGCTAAGTGCATGATCTTTAAGTTTTGAGTCATTGCTTGTTTTAATCTCTTGCTGAAAGCTATTTTGTCTCATTTTTTGCTGGTTGATACAAAACTGAGCATAATTAGGGACTCTGCAGAATTTTAGTTCCCCAAATTGATTTCTGCATAAAGACTTGTCTGCAAGATATAAAATACCTTAACTGATTTTCTTCCTATTTTGCCTGGTTTGTAGTGATTACACTTAAAGTCTTGGTGCATCCTCTGACTTTTTCCCTCCCATAATGTATTGCTGCAATAGCCTCTAAGAGCATAATTTTTGTTCACATTGTAGCATCTTTTTGTGATTGTTTCTTTAATGCTTCCACTTCTTGATGACTTCTTAAGTGCATTCATTGCCTTCCTCTTTCTGTGTCTGCTGCCCTTGATATTTAATGCTCTTCATTCTCTAATGTTACCTGCTTACTGGTGTTCAGTGTAGGCAGTGTACAGGACACACAGTTTGCACTGAATTTCTGGCTTGACTCTGGTATCTACACTTTTAGCAGTCTGTCAGCTCCAACAAGTTGGTTTTCACCTAAGCGGATTTTCGTTTGATTTGGTTCTGATGAATTTTTCGGCCATTTAAGTGTTGTACTATGGACTCATAGCATGGGCACGTTATTTTCTCAGTTGCAAAAGTAAAAACTGGAGAGGTTTCCAAACACAAGTTTCTCATTGGAAAAAGCATTTTTGTTTATAAATAGCAACATTTTGTGTGAAGCTTCACTTCCAATAAAATAGAATTAAGGAAAAATGATGAAAATTTCATTTTCAGTCTTATCCAAAATGAAATTCTGTGGTTTCTTATTTCAAAATACTACTTATTTTTATTTTATAAAATTTATGGTTTAAACATAGTATTAAATTAGATCAAAAATACTGAATTTGAAGTGGAACGTATTAGTTTATCCAGTTATTTTCCTTACAAATAAAATTCAGCTTTTCCTTTTGTTCCTTTCATAATGAAAACAAATCTGATGTTTTCCAGCAGAACAGAAAGTCTGTGCTCAGATCAGCATGCACTGATTTTTTTTGCTTAGCATTGTTGGTTAATTTTATCTGTCATGCTATGTCAAGTAGATTCAACATAAAAATGGTCACTGTTCTTGGATATACACATCAGCATTTGGAAAGAGGGAGAGATTCTACCCAAAGCTGTAATTTTTTCTGGATTAGTACCTCCTGATTTTGTGGTTAACCATGTGCCTCAAGTGTGTTGTGAATTTCTTTCATTATTTTTTTCTGCTCATTATGTTCAGTCTTTGGTTTCTTTTATTTATATTTTCCTAGTTTATATAGATGCATGGAAAGACTTTATTCAACTTCCTGTTATTTTTCTAGTGGAAAGCAGCTTATAAGTGATTGCATCAAATTTCAATTTGGATTATTAGTGATCTCTTTAGTGAAAAAGAAATTAACATGGAAGGATATGTGATGATAATTAGAGAAAGTAATGTCAGCTTGACAAACCCACTGACTTTTGCAGATATAGTTTAAAATGGCAGTATTTGGAAGGTCTGAAAATGGAAGAAAAAGGGGATCCATTTAGTGCAGATGACTGTAACTTCCATTCATAGTAATTAAAGACCTGGCCCATTGAACTACTTTTTAAAGCCTGTATATTGCAGTAGGGGTCTTTCAGCCATGACATTGTGGGTTATATTATGACATATCAAAAAGAAACTGGTGCTCCTAATGATGTATTGCCTCATGTTTGTCTTCATGGTTTTCTGCTTTTCAGTTTTACATTGAAATTTACATCTTTATTTTTATGTAAGTCTTGCTTGTGGGGTAAGCTCTGAACCAGAAGACCCATAATAGCTTTTGTTTTCATGAAGTTTGTTGTTTGGGGATTTTCCATAGCTAGGCAAATTGAAAATCTTCATTCCATGAATCTGAGGCATCAGAGATTTTGCTAAAGTTCATTCTTACAAAACACCGTTTATTAAGATGAAGTCACTTAATTTTTCCAGGCTATTTCCCACTGCTTTTTAGCATGAATTTTCTTAGACTGATGCCTGCAAAACGAATGTCAACTGAAACACGAATGTTCATCTTCAACTTCTGCTTTGTCTCTCTGCTATATCCTCTGATGGTGCCCTTTTGTGAAGAGATCTGGGATTCCTTCCCCTCCCATTTTTCTCATTAATACATTTAGTAATGAAAACTAGTAATTCCCAGAGTGAGTGGTTTTTATAGACAGGGTGGCACTGGGACAAGTGGAAGTCACTGGTAATGAAGTATCCAGAGAACTCTGGCCACACTGGAGTTCCATGGCTGTGGAAATTTTTGATTGATAGGTGACAGGAAAATAATGCTTGCTAAAGGATAGTCTTGCCTTCAAAGAGAATTATTTTTCCTCTGATAAACAAAATTTTCAGAATCAAGAGCAATATTATGGAGATTTTTTTTTATGGTTATTATTACACTCTCTGTGTTCTTAAACAGTTGGCGTCTTTACACTTTTGTCATCCTTTTATGTTTTTATGCCTAAACATTTAATACAGGTGCTGCATCACAGATTTCAAAGAATTTGCCGTTGTTCTGACATGAATCATGTTTTATGGGATAAAATAGCTGTGACTTGACTGGAAAAATGAGGAATAAGTCTTTTGAAAACAGCACTCCCTCTCTGTAACCTGCACTATTAAAAGCAATTCCCAGAAAGAAATTTCATGACTTTTTGCTTAGATTCCTTTCATGCTGGAGAAACCCATCCGATTCTGTGCAAAGATCACTCCAGTACTCATTGACTCAATGGTACCATTTGCATATTTTACCATTCAAGAGCACAGGATGGCATTTTCCTTCTGAGGAAGTTGTATAGATTTTCTCCCCGTTTAATATTGTCCTTATCCTAATATTATCAGACATCTCTGTGAGGTTCTCGAAATCCTTTTGTCATGTTCTCACTGGTCATGTTGAAATTTTAGCAACCCATAATTTCTCTGAGTCCACTGGTACAATGCCAACATAAAATCTCATGTCAGTTCCTACTTCCTGGCTCAGTGTTGGCATTCATAGCCATATTGGTCCAAGATTAGAGTGTGAAAAAGTTACACATCTGAAAAAAGTCTTCTAAAATGTGTTTTACCCTAATTTTTGGAATTCAGGATGACAAAAAGAGTTGCAGAAATTCCTTTAAATAACATTGGCATCTAAAAAAGAAAGAACCAGCATCCTGTGAAAGGATAAAGAAAATTTATTACATTTATATGGTAATTCACAATATTACTCCTCAGGAATTTTGAATGATAAAATTGCAAATAGAGTGTCTAGTTAGAGACACAGTCCCATGGGGAATATTTGAAAAGTGCATGAAAAGCAAATACTATGTAAAAATTTAAATTACAAGATTTCTTTTGTTTGTTTTGCCTTTCTTTCTTAAAGAAGTAAGAAAGTCCTTTGAAATCTTATGCTTCATTTTAGACTTCACTAGAGCATTGGCACAGAGGCAACAACTGGAAGGCCAGGCTAAGCCTTTGATTAGAGGAAGGTGTGAGTTTTTCTGCTTTAACACCACTGTGGATTGTGTAGGAAACTCTAGGGCTTGAAGGAAAGCATGAAGAATTTTGGAAGAAAACCCCCTGGTTTTAAATTTGAGCTGGGACTGGTGGTGCCTGGTTAACTCTACTCATAAAATCTGCACTGATTCATCTGTAGTGATGCAGGGCAGCTGATGGCCGTGGATTGTCTGTTTATCCCCGACCCATGGTGGGCCTCCTACTGATAAAACAGAGCCCCTGTGTTGATTACAGAATTGGCAAGAGTGGAAGATACTTGGGAATGTGATTTGAGACAAACCACAGACTCTGTAAGGCTGACCAATAGGATACTGAAGATTAGATAACATTTGTACTGTATGAATGTGTGCCTATTCATATGCTTCACTCTTTAACAAAGTATTGACTTCTGTTTAATCTAGATTATATTTTACTAATTATATATACACTTATATATATATGTACATACACACACACACACACACATATACCTAAGATTTCGCTTGTTTTATTTATGGGAGCTGCACTTTTAGTTGAACTGGGTACAGACTTATTTTCTGGAACAGTATTGTTTTCCTTGTAATTCTGCAACATTTTTCCATTAGATAGTGATTCCTTGCTTGCCTGCTTTTCTCTCTCATGAGTTGTTATTTATGAGTACTGCAATGCATGAATATTTTACATTTTCCTGTTTCTTATTGTATTGTTCTTATTGTTAAGAATTTACTATCAGGAGCTGACAGCAGAAACTTTTGGTGCCATTGTTAATATGGTATTGAGAGGCTGAAGATCTGCTGATCTCTATCACAACCTCTTATAAATTCTTTTCTTCTTCAAATTCACTTCCTCTTCTTGGCCAATTTGCAGTCCAGTGAGCCAGCTTTTCAGTTTTTTCATATTTCTGCACTTTAACCTTTGATGAAGTACTTGGCTTAATGCTTTTTGAAGCTGTAAGTACTTCATTTTATTTTTGCTGAATCCTGGAGGACTGAAAATTCTGCAGAGCAAGTCAGGCAGTTTTTAACTTTTTAATAGTTTTTATTTACATTTATACAGAGTTGCTTTTCTCAAAAACAAATAAAAAATTATGTATATATCTCTAATAAAATTATACTTGTATTAAATATCAGGATTAATTCTTGGGCCAAGAAAAATTTCTGGAGACCAAAAGTGGAAAAAATAAAGAAAGAAAAGAGAAAAGAAAAGAAAAGAAAAGAAAAAAGAAAAAAGAAAAGGTCAAACTGTGCATATTTTCTGCTGAAAAACAAGAGGAAGAACACAGCCAAAGCTGCAGGTCCTTGGTGCCAAGACAGGGCTCTGGGTTCTTGGCCTCTGGCTGCTGCCACAGTCCAGGTGTTCAGTGGAGCAGTGGCCAGGGCACAACCCCCTGGGAGCTACCTGCAGTGCAAGTTCACAGGGTGTTTGCTTCCTGTGAGTGTGGAGCAGCTTCCAGCAGCTGTGATTCCCAGTGGCAGGTTTCCTAAGCCACTGGGAGACAGTGAGGGCTCTTACAGCACAGCTGATGCATTTGAAGGGAGGTTTTCTAGGCTCTCCTTGTGGCTATGGAAGACTACAGAATCCTTTCGGAGGGCAGATCTGGTTCTGCTGCCTCTTCCTGCCCCATCTGGGGCTAAAACAGCTCAAGGCAATAACACAGACTAAGAATAGTGGGAAGCTGATGGGTTTCAGGGGAAGGTGTGCTTGTTCCAGAACTCTGTTAAAGAGCTCTGTGATGTAGAGAGCTCAGTGATAGTCATAGCTTTTAAGTTACCTCTCATACACTTAAAATCGTGCTACTCTAAAACTGATATTATTTATAAATGAATATCTTTGATACTAAAGCTACCTGAGGCCCATCCTGCCTGTTTCCCCACATGGCAGCTGTCAGTTCCACACACTAATGGTCAGGCAGGAGGCAGAGCTGCTGTACTGCAGCTGGGGGGGAAGGGTGATATGACAAGGCTGGGCTATGCTCCCAAAAGCCTGGGGCTGGTAGAACTGTCCATCACCAGTGCAGGTGCTGCTCTCCAAGCCTGACCATGCAAGAGTTGCACTGGACTAAAAAATTACCTCCCATACTTTATGTGAATCCCCTCTTTCCTGCTGCAGCTGCACAACTTGACCTAATGGGGCTTGTGGGAACCAAACTGCTGTCCTCAGCAGTGCTTTCTGAGGACACTGCCTCAGACTGAGCTTGTATGTTTGAAACCAGGTCTTTGCTCTGGAAACCAGGGTGACTTCAGGGTATATGTTCTAAGGGTCTTGTAATGATTTGTCATTCTTTGTGGAATCACACTATCTCCCGTCTTCCCTGAAAAGGTATTAATTAAACTATTCTGGTGAAGGATCCTGGACATAGTGGCTGTCAAAGCTCGTGTCAGAAGCTTGTTCACTGCCTTGTGTCGAAGACAGAACTAGATGGATCCCAGCAGAGGGAGGGCTCTTGGAAGGGATGGACAGAAGGAGACAGAGAACAGAAAACTGAGATTGATAACATAATAACAGTATTTTAAGGGGATAGTTTATAGGATTTGAAATTTTGCTCAATCTCATGTAACAAAATGATTGTAAAAAGAAATTATAAATCCCTATGTTTTCATTATTTGCTGTTGGTCCCACTGGTTTTTGTTGAAAGTAAATATTCGTAGTTAATTTTGGTACTGGCCAAAACAATATCTTACAGTAAAGTATTGTTCTTATTGCAAATTTTAGAGTATTTATGAAAATGAATCAATTAGTCAGCTGGAAGAATTGAATTTCAAATGTGAAATGAGCCTTTGTTAGGTATAGCCATACACAGAAATTATGTGCACTCTGCCATAAGTTATGCAAGTGTTTAGTTCTGAAAAGCTGAAATACACTTCATTGCATTTGGAATATTTCAATAGCCTTTCACTTGCAAGCTTTGAAAGATGGCTAATAATTCAGACATATTCTAAGGAAAACATGGCTAGAAAGAAATATATAAATGCCCCAACAATGAATTTCTGTCACTATTTTGCTATTAAACAAGCTAAAAGTTTATCATAAGAAGACCTATGAAGGTAAATCTTCTTCCCCATAAAGGCATCTCTAGATGGGCAAAAATATCAACCTAACACTTTTCAAATTCCATGAACTAATGATGGATTTTGGAATTGTTATTCTAGAGAGGTCTATTTAATTCTGTTTTCAGTGAAAATATCTTGTAGTCAGTAATCCATTCCAGTACTGAGTCACCAGCAGTGATCTTAATTCCCTCATCATTTGTCCATTTCCCATCTTCCCCCACCTTCAAATGAACACATAACTCCCAATAAAATAAAAAATCAGTTTCCTGAACAAATTTTCATCTCATCAAGAAAGAAAAAAAGCTCTGTTATTTTTTTTTTCCTTGGGCTGATACAGAAGAACATCCCATATCACATAGCTGAAAATTAATGTGCTGATATATGCAGAAGAGGGAGTGCATTTTTGACAGGTTGTGTTTCAGTCAAGAGAAGTAGGCAGCAGTATATAGAGCGGAAAGCAGCAGTGCAGGAAACCATGGTGATCTCTTAGGGTGATGTCCTTTGCCATCCCTGTAATCTCAGCATTTCATCTGTCATGGTTCATGAAGCAACATTTTAAAACCAGCAAGGTATCTTCCCACCATTGTTCCCACTGAAAGCTCTCCCAGAACTTCCCAGCTCAACTGTTGGAAACCTTTTTCTAACTTCAGGCCTGAATACATTAAGGAACATAATGTAAGGAAATAAAAAATGACTGTTCCTGATCAGCCTAGAGCTCCTTCCAAACAAGCATTGCGTTTCTGCCGCAGTCAGAGTCAAGTGGCTCTTCTGCAGGAGCACTCGAGCAAAGAAAGAAAATGTTTCCTTGGTGTATTCTCCCCTCTCTTTCTGCTTTTGCCCCCAGAGAAAGATACTGGTTTGGGCAGACCTGCAGACTAATACAGCCTGTGGTCCATTATTTAGGCAACACAGTCCTGTGTAATTACTGTGGAAGGAACAGTTCTTCTTAGACTATACCATGTAGCCCTTTCTTTCCCAGAGGCCAGGCAGTGTTTTCCTTGCTGACATGGAGTTCTATCTTATTTCTAGGGGAATACCACTGAGACTGCTAGGAAGTCACATAAGTAAGGGAATCTTAAAAGTGGATTTTGCATTCTCGGTTCAGAATTTATCTCACTCAGCATGTTGTAGCCTCTTGTCTTTCTAAACAGAATCCCACTTTTTATACCACACTGTGAGGCTAATTATTCTCAATTTATTTGCACAGCCCTGCATTTGCCATCTATTATTCCTGAAATATAAAATGATCTAAATTCTTTTATATCTGGCTGCACTACCTAATTATTCCTCATTTATTTTTATTCTCTTCCAATTTACTATCATCTGCAAAGTTGGAAATCATGTTTTCATATCATAATTAGACCTCTAAGAACCTTAGAAAGCTGCTTGGTGAATAAGCATGCAAAGGGCTGTTTTTTTCCCTTCTTCTATTTTCATTTTAATGGAGATTTAAAGTGAGACAATAAATTAGAAATGCATGAAATTATGAGCTAAAACATTTAAGTTCTTTTCCTGTGGGCCATAATGTTGCAACAAACAGAAGTGATATGAAGTAGTTACGATAAGAAAGTTGGTTAGGAATCACTGATAAGGACGTAGAAGATTGGCTGACATGGCCCAGCCCTGCTCCTTTAGAAGATGTGGTTGTTTGAACAGTGTATTGTTGATGTCAGGAGCCTAAAAGTTTCTCTTTTGTCCCAGCTACATGGAGTCAATGTGTAGAGAAGTCAATTAGGAGCTGTGACTTCGATGCAGACAGAATTTTCTACCTTAAGAGAGTTGTTTTCTACCTCCAACATAAAGATTATGTCACCTTTAAAATATGGCTTATAGGATTTCCTTCACCGTAGGGATAACAGAGAAGATATTAGCACACTTACAGTATGACAGAAGAGGGCTCCTTTACTTGTGTTGCTTAGCATAATGTAGCAGCAATCAACCAACATTTTCTAAAGCCAGAAAGGCAGAGTAACTCAGAAGCCTTTTCTTCAGTCATTTGTATACCTGGAAGTCTCTATCAGAAATAGAATGAGCGCCATGTAGTATCTGTCCTTTTTTTGTCTCCCTTTCACTCAAATTGTAGCAGTTGACTGCATTGTTTCAAGGTGTTACAGAGCTATTGGCAATTCAACCAAATCCATTTCAAACCAAACCATTCAATGATTCTGTTGGTTTGTTTTTTTTTTTCAAACGTAGATCAGAAACAGAATGAGAGAATCACTATCTTCCAAGCAAATGAAAAAACAAAGCAGGTAAAAGATCCCTGCTATACCTATTTCAGTCTGTGTTCTTCTGAAGAAGACTAACGTTGGGATCTGCTACTCTCTCAGAAGAGGAGCAAATCTGATGGACCTAGCAATTCAGGATCAGCCATTAAGCCACAGACCTTGTTCAGATCCTGGATTGCTCTTCATTTCCAGGTGGAAGAGATGATCTGCACTATAAGCACACAACCATCCTCAGCTGATTTTCAGCAGAGACTCGCAGAGTGTTTCTGCACAAGTTCAGAACAGGTGCAGACTTTGTATTTGTACCAGTAAGTTTATGTTGGCTGTGATACCCTGCTCTTTTCAGTTCAGACAGTGTTTAAACAGGGAAACTGCATTAAATTTCTCCTTCATGTTCCATGGCTTGGCTTCATTGTGAGAAATCATAAAATAAGGGACAGGCCATGGGATGTCAGCCATGGCTTGATGTTGGATGATTTGTTGCTCTTGCAAAACCTGGCATGAAGAGTGAAGCTTTTTGTGCAAGGACACTTCCACTGGCAGTGGGTGCAACAAATGACTTTGTGAATGAGACTGGGAAGGCCATCACTCTTGCGGAATCCATCTGGTGATCCAAGCATCTCTGGGCCTGATGCAGATTTCCCCAGTGGTGTCAGCCAAGAATAGCCCCTTCAGAGCAATTGCACTAGTGGCAGTACTGACACGTATATGACACGAGAGATCAGGCTCATGTCAGATCTGCCAGAAGGGATAGCTTTTTAAGTTGCTATCTGTGGGTTTTTTTGGCCCCCACTTTGTAGGTGCATTTAATTGCAGATGCAACTTAAGTAATTTATATGACTTCCCGACTGGCAGGTATATTGGTTAATGTCCTAGCTGCAAAATTATGCCCACAGGTATGTGCAGCTGTTGCTCTGAGCCGGTGGAAGGAATGCATAGGTATGGCACTTAAGCAACTTTATATCTTCTCTCTAGCATGCCAAAAGGAAGAAACACATTTTTTAAAAATCCAAATGATCCTCATAGGATCAATTGGATTAAATATTATCTCTGCAGTACAAGGTTAAGGGCATTTGTGTAATGTAACTTCATATTGTTCTCTAAATCTATCAGAATTTACTCTTAATTGTAGCTTCAGCTATAAATTTGAGGTGTTGAGTGGCCTGGTTTTAGATTATGATACTCGTGCAAAATCAGTGATATTCCTGGGTAAGTGAGTAATCTATCTTGAAAAATAAAAATGTTCATGAAAAGGTTGCAATAGACACTTTAAAGCCTGACTGTTTCTGTGGAGATCACACTGAATATGGATTAAATTGTTCTTTGATTGAATGATTAGTCTCCTAAATCTGACATAGACTTTATCTTCCTTCTTGAGATGACTCAAAGATTTCAAAGTGAGTTAATTAATTAAAAATTACAGATTTCAGAAAAAATTCTATTAAACATCAACACATGCCTAATTAATTTTTTCTAAATTCTGGAACACTTTCAAGCCTATCCATTATTTCTTTAAATATTCAGAATAATTCTCAATGAAACTCAATACGTTACAGCAATCTGGGTGTTATTCATATGTCATTAAAATGATAAGGCAACTCTAAGAATTTAAGAATTGTGTAGAAGGGGGAAAAAAGGAATAGAGACAAAGACACCTGAAAAAACTGTGTAAATTGTATAATTTTCAAGCGTGGAAATATGAACTTGATTTTTGTGATGAGAAGTGACATCTGAAAAAATTTTTGTTGGCAGAGTTCTCTGTTTTTGTTTCCACCCTTATTCTATTGCTTTTCCAGTTTACCACAGCCCATACCGTTTGTGAGACAGCACTGAAATGCGGATAAGGCAAGCACTGATCTATGCAGTGCCATTTCTTAAAAGAACCAGCACACCATTGTTTCACCTATACTGAGCTTGTAGTGGCATAAATGTTCCCCTAAAGTCCATGATCCATAAACTTACTGTAAAAACTGACTCTGAGATAGTAAAAGTGACTTCAAGGGGACAATTTACAAAGAGATCACTCCTTTTATCCAGTGTGCCCTAACTGTCAAAATCTCCCAATTCTGATTTAGCCCAACTGAGTCCCGAATGTCTCGTTTACCTCCATGACATTGAGCCAATATTGATGGATGAAGTTTGTAGTTCCTGTGGTGATGTGGCTCCCATGTCCCCTGAGGGGGTGGCAGGGGTGGCTGTAACCCTTCCAAACCCACAGAGGAGCTGAGCATCTGTGACTCAGCTGCTCTATAGCACCTGGGACAAAGCTAGCAAGAATTTGTCGTAATATTCCACTCATATCTCTGCCTGTATTCCCCCACCCCCAACTACCCAGCACAATCAAAAATATCAAGGGCTATAGAGAGCAGCGAATCTCTAACTTTCTACAAATTTTGTCTGCAAATGGTATACAACATAACAAAGAAGGTATTACACCAAAATCCCAATTTACACCTGTATTTAGTGGAGAGGGCTGAGGAGTAGTTTTGAAGATATTAGTGTGTTCTTAGACTCTGTGATGGAAGTTCCTTCAGATTTCATGGCTTTGTCATGCTTGAGATCCTGTGTGCTGCACTGATCAGCCGTAAAACTGGTCTTTATTTGAAATTAAATGTGGAGAACTTTAAATTGTTCTGTGTGTATGCAGACATAAGCAGCTCATCTTTGGCAGTGCTCAGATTATTTATACTGCAGCTGCAGTAAATTTGAGTTGCACCAAATGTAGCTCTCTAAATGTCAGCTTGATTTTCTCAAGACCTACTTTTCACTTGTTATAAATATTGCTTGTTACAGATGCTAAAACTCTTCAAAAGAGGAATGTCAGTCTAGTTGTAGAAATATGCATCATAACAGGACATTTATTTATATTCTTCAAAAAAGTTACCAAATTACCTTTGTTATATGCATTTAAGGATTTGGGGATTGTGGGAATTTACCTTCTCCATCAGTAGGTACACACAAATTTCCCACAACTTCTGATGACTGCAGATAGTGTTAATGTAAACATTTGGTACATATACATATACAATATGGCCATGTTTTCTAAAACTAAATTAATGCAATCAAGTCCAGGAAATGGTAATTTAAAAGCTGAAAAAGAAAAAAGAAAAAACTGAAAGAAAATATGAATGTTAATTTATGTGGACTTTTTAGTGATTATATTAAATTTTTATTGTCTCACAAATGTGTCTGCTTTTTTATTTTAATAACAAAAGCAAGAAGATAATTCACTGCTTATAATTTAAGAACTTCACTTTCTTCCAAGCAATGGGATGGTCCATAATTCAAAGCTTAAAAGTGAAAAGGAGAATTCAGCATTTTTTTTTAGATACTCACAAAGCACTGAGCGCAGTCTCAGTTCAAATTATTTATTCATTGAGACAAATAAAAGGTTCAACACTGTATATGAGGTGGATTAAAATAATATTGATTGCAATTTTCTTGACAAATAACAAAGCAGAAATGAGAATTTGCATTCACATGCAACAGATCAGTCACATTTGGAAGAAAAATATCCCATCTTAGAAAACAGCTTCTAAAGTAGGCAGGTAACTCTTAAACTTCAAAGGATGTCCTTTCTCCCATCACGCAATTACAGCCAAATATTTTTGCTTGGGTCACAAGAAAAAAAAATCTCTATTCTCAGCTGTAGAGTTATTAAGACCCCTCTTGTCTTTCTTATTACTGTAGATGTTAATTCCACAATCGGGCAGTGGCAGTGTGACAGACCTTGCCCTTCTGCAGCTGGGACTGTCAGATTACAGTTTGTGTTTTCTTTTCTGACCAGTCATCTTTAGTTACCCAAAGTCTTACCTTCACTTCCTTGCAATCAAGAAGCTAGGGTTCTAGAGTGAAAAAAGATGTTTTTTTTCATTGGGTTTTCATTGGTTGCCTTAGTTGGCTAACAAGGGGCTGTTAGTTTTGGATGGTATTATGGAATAAATGTCAATTTGGGCCACAGAAGTTACCTTAGTAATTGTAAGTTTTTCTGCTTCATATATTCATTTCTGAAATACTTCCACACCATTTCATTGACTATTTTAAGAGTCTAATTTTTATTGATCTTACAGGTCACTCATTGAAATTTTCACCAGAGTTACATCAGCACATATCACCTTATTGCCATGGTTTTATTATTAAAACTTCAGTTATGCTCAGTACAAGTCAAAAAGAATTCTAGCCATGTTTGTGACTCTTCTTGGCCATCCCCAGACTCCAGAGGAGTCAGTGGTTAGAACCTCCTAGAGGGGTGATGTGGAGTGGTGCTGAGCCCTTGAAATACTCACAGGCACATTTTAGGAGCCAAACTCTGTTTCATATAATCTGGGGTGAATTTGTAGCTATTGATATAGTTAGCAAAGTGTTCTGTACAAACCAAAGCAGAAATTGCTCTGAGCTTTAGGTTCAAGCGTAGATAAGAAAGAATTAATTTTTATTTTTAGTAAATATTTTGATTTAATTTATGAGAATTGGAAGAGCTTGTCATGTATTCATCAGTACCAATCCTTTTACCTGTGCAGAGTTAAGACACAGAAGACCTGCAAAGAGATGAGAATAATTTACGTATGAGATGGAAAGGCAAGAGAAAAGAAATCAATTCAGCTAGAATATTCCAAAACAAATTCATGCTCTACTGAAGGATCAAGTACAAGGACTCAGAATGTTTGGGTTAGCTGGGGGACATCATCTGAATTAGATCCACTTGAAAGGGTGAAAAAGCATCCCTGCTCTATCCAGTAATGCCGCAAGTCTTCAGCTTTTGTGGTTGCTGTTATTAATGCAGCATCTTGCTTTCAATAAGTAATGTTTACATTTCAATTGTAGCTTCCAGCCTGAGCTCATAGTTCCCTTTTTTTTGTAGCTGTTAAGTTCCATTGCAGTGAAGCAGTTCCTCTTGAGTCTGCTGTGTAATTTTGATTTCTTAAGCATATTTTCTAGCTCTGGTATTCTCTTATTAGACTCAGGATATTATGACATTTTCAAAATGTTTTCTATTTATAACTTAACATTATACATTGTCAAGAATAATCAGAAGCATAGAGAGATGACAGAGAAAATCCCATTTATATCATCTTTCCAGGTCACATTTCTGAGTTTCGCTTAGAATGCCTTCTTCAAGAGCTAAAATTGCCTCTTTAGTCAATGAAACATGCAAAGAAGTGTTAACAGAAAATGGCCATGATCACTCAATGACTTTGCTGGCACAGGTTGTCAAAGTTCAGAGGTAGGGGGTTTCGTCACAGTTCAGGACGAGTGTTCAGCCTGTGACTCAGTGTGTGAGGAGATCACCCCAGCTGGCATTTGCTCTGTTAGGGCTTTGGGACGAGGTTTCTCTGGGGTTTGGAGGGGTGGTGGAAGAGGAGAGTTAACATCTCACTATGTCTTGCTGACTGCGGAGCTGATTGTGCATCTGACTAGGGAGAAAAGAAGACCTGTAAATCATACTGCAATTTGAAGGTAACAATGTCAGGAAGCTTGAATCCTTACTCTTCCCTCTGCTCCTGAAATACGGACCCAGAAATGGGCTCTTCTTGCAGGACCTACAGCTTCCAGCCATGCCAGTGCACCTGGCAGCTCTGCCCTCTCCTTTCCCTGCCCTCTGCTGCATCACTGGGATCACACAGGGAGCAATATCCTGGCTGTGGTCAGGGGAGCAGGGATGAGAAGGAGTTCAGAGCTGTAGCAAGGCAACAAAAACACACCATAGGTGGAGGCAGGACTTCTGATGTATCATACATGGGATGGTAAGGCACAAAAGCAGGCAGGTGAGGCACACATCAATGGTTTCAGCACCTGACAGGTTTGGTGCCCGTTGGTACAGAAGGATTTAAATACAGTACATCAGTATGTTCCCTGATAGTGCTGACATTCATATACCTGCATGTATATCCTGCTCTGTTCCAGCTGCTGAAACATTTCATGTGTTGAATGATCAAAGGCATACAGTATTACATGTGTAAAAGAAGTAATGAAACTTTTGATAAGTTATAGAGATTTAAGTTCTGGGCAAACGAGGACTTTGATACCTTATAATATTTGGAGACTCGTGGCAGAATCTGTGGCCTTAAGTTGGAGTTGTAGGTTCCCTATACAATGGCAAAAAAGGATGTATGATCAATAGTGGTGTGCACAGCCCTAAGCACTGAGCCAGCTGAGGCAGCAAAAGCAAAGCCCTGAGGACTCACTCATGTTTTAAATCCCCACCCTCTCAGAGGTGCTTAACTGTGCATTTCTCTGCATACATTTCTCTCCACACATGATTTACAGCCATGAAAGTAGGAACTCAATCCTCCTCTTCAGAGAAAAACACATAGAAGAATCAATATTTTCTTTTAAAAGGGAACCAGAGCAGAAGTAGGTGGTGATTCCTCTCACCTCCTCCTCAGCCTTTCAAGAGGACATCTTGTTTCAGCCCCTTTTTCTGCTTTTACAAGCACAATCTGACCTGGAAAGTTCCCCAGCGCATAGACTGTTGGGGAGGACGAGTACTTTCAAACTCTGCCCCAGGAGATACGGCAGATTGTATAAAAGATTTAATGATTCAATGAGCTACCGTGTGGGAGTAGGAGTAAGTGTAACTCTGATTTTGCAGTGTGTGGTTAGATCACTTGGATGGGATTGGAAGACTCCATGCTTCAAGGACAATTTAGTTATATTGTATTACTTAGTCAGAGACTGATGTATAGGACTCCCTGGAAACAGTTTTCTAGCCAGCTTCCCTACAGAGCCAAACTTGCTTCTTTATCTCTGTCCCAATTAGTGCAGAAATACTCCAAAATGACCTAATGAAATACCTAAGAAAATTATTAGGCAAACTGATGCATTTTTCATTTCCTCAGGAAAATTTTGGAAACTGATCAAAATAATTTGGTTAGTTACTTCATTGTGAAAAAGATTTTAACAGCCAATTAAACAAAGCAAGCGGGGAGAGCTACAAGCTCGAAATAGAGAAGCAGTAAAGTGAAATACTATTCTAAGGAAAAAGGTGGAGATGACACTACATGAAAGGGAAGTGATCTGCAAATGGAAAGCACAGTAGCAGTAAAAGACACACAGTAAGGGTGATAGCATGAACTGATGGGGGTGCAAATGGGATCAGTGCAAGCTGGCATAGACTCATGGAAGGGCACTGCTTGGAATAAACAAGCTTGCACTGATTGCAGCTGTCTCAAACTTGCTACTGCTCAGGTAACGATCTAATTGTGGAGAAAACCATGCAAAATTCATCAAACATATATATATATATATATATATATATATATATATATGCACACACACATATATATACATTTGTAGATATTGTCAATATGTGCAAACGCTTGTCTTGCGCGATGATGAGCTGTCTCCTTGCACACTTTGATGCTTTCATTGTTGTTG
The DNA here is from genome assembly GCA_025920805.1 of Petroica traversi. NCBI lineage: Eukaryota > Metazoa > Chordata > Aves > Passeriformes > Petroicidae > Petroica > Petroica traversi. The sequence goes on along the minus strand of JAHLSL010000057.1, from coordinate 12,969,716 downwards.
GTAGTGAAGTTGGTTTCTCCAGACCCTGTACATCACACAGATACCTCTATACACCCAGAATCTCTCTTTCTGCACATCCACAAAACATTTATTAGAGAAATGATATAAAACCAAAAACACAGGATCTATCAACAGATGAGTGCTTTGTACCTGAGCTGTGTGGAAAAAAATCTGGATTGCAATGTTCAAATTTTGCCATGTGTGTAATATCAGACACATTGGGCCGAGCTCTGTCTACAGCATGGAGTTTCACAGCTGTCAGTTTGCACGACATGCATGAAAAGGCTCACGTATGTTATGCATTCTCTTATTCCAGCACTCTCCACTGCTAGAAGTGCAGTTAGACCTGCAAACTTTTGCTTCCCTCTTACAACACCCAACATCACAGGCACAAGTCTGGTAGTGTGAAGCAAATTTAGAATTTCCCTCTTTCTGTATATGTCATTACAGAGGGCTACAGATGGTTCTGTTCTGTACGTTGGTCTGATGCAGAAGGCAGGAGCTCTCAAAGTATGCACTTACATATATGAAAAATATGTGAATGTCAAGTGTAAGTTAGATTGCCTGGACCAGATAACCCAGACTTTACCTCACATTCAATGCAATTATTTAGGGAGGAAGAAAATGTTTCATATGAAAAAGGGAGAGTTGTAGCTGCAAAATGATAAATTGATGATAAGCAATGTCTTAATAACTTTAATGATGGTAATAATAATGCTAATTAATGGCATTAATATGGTAAAAGGAAATTCTTTTATAAGCATAGAATATGTAGACTTATCTGTCAAACCTAGCTTGCAAGGTCATAAAGCAACATGAATAAGAGCCTTTGTTAGTAAAGAATGTGTTTCAGAGAACTCAATGTGTTTTCTCTTCCATAGTATAAGTATTTCTGAAGAAAGCTGAAGGTCACATGTGGAAGATGAAAATGTATTTTCCCACAGAAGGTATTAAAGGGTTTATGATTATGCTAGAGCACACTGTTAAGTATATGGAACCATTACATTTTGACAAGGTAACTGATCTAGATGAATGACATTCAGAAATTCCAGAGAAATCATTAAGGTAAAGTAAGAAAAGCCTTCAGAATATCTCTTCTTTCACACCTTGTTAACAGCTAGGGAAACATCAAAAGACAGACAGAGGGTAGTATTTTTTCACTGTTTTTGGGAGAAGTTGGTGGCAGAAAGAAATGGAATTAGCTCAGCTTTTTAGAGCATGGTGCTGATAAGGCCAAGGTCATGGGTTTGATCCCTGTATGTGCTGTTAAGTTAAGAGCTGGACTTGATGATTGTTGTGGGTCCCTTCCAAATCAGAGCATTTTGAGATTCTGTTGGTGTGTAATATGGAAAGAACTATTGCTGTTTAAAGACTAGGCAATCAGGCTTGAAGAATGTGCGATATTTGTGTGGACAGTCCTGAATAGCCATAGACAAGTAAACTAAAGGATGCATTGTACTTGGATATATGAATCTCTTGACATGATGTCATATGTAGACACACATAAAATTGCTTTCTCTAAAAAGCTACGCTGAGATAAATATTAAGGACTGATGAAATGAATTTTAAATTAATTTAGGAGAAAAAAAATAAAGCATATAAGGCAAGCAGAGATGAAAGAAATGAGTCAGAACCAGTGGTCAAACCTGTGGTACACAAGAAGGTGATTACTGGAAAGAGCAGAATCTGCAGGAAAAAATAAGAATGAATGCAGCAACTAGACTGTGTAAAGACAAGATAATGCTTTTAATATCCCGTTAGGAAAAAAGTAGTGAAGTTTAAAGTACTAGAGGAATGCAATTAAACCCACCCCCAGCAGCAGAACACTGAATGTCAATCAATAATTAGAGCTGGAAACACAAATAGTAACCTACTTGCACAGTGCTTACCAAGATAAATAATCTAGAATACTTAATTTCCACATATAAACATACTTATATATATATGTAATATAGTTATATGGTTACTGTACCTATATTTAATATAGTTATTCTCTTAAGTGCTAAATCCATACAAACTTGTGGAAAAAGAGGAATGATACTCTGCTGAATGCTAAAGGGTTTAATGTGCTGTGCTGAGTATCCATCTATCTCTTTTATTTTGCTGAGGATCATTCATAGAATCATAGAAACATAGAATCATAAAATGCTTTGGGTTGGAAGGGACCTTTAAAGGTCGTCAAGACTAACACTCCTGTGCAGAGCAGGGACATCTTCAATTCATCCTCCTTCCATCTCTCTCATGTTCCCATTCCTTGAGCAAATAATCTCCAGGTAGAATTTCACAGTTCTTTAATATAACTACAGTTTAAGGTTAATCTGTGTCAAGATTGTACTGCTTTTTTTGATTTTTGGATGGTAGCCTTAGGTTGTGGGCAGAATCAGAAAAGCATGTTGCACAAATGGTGCACGGAGCATAAGCAATGCAGTTCAGTCCAAGTGAAGTAACAATAAAGCCTTTAGACCATATCACATTTTCATCTTCATGCCACATATGTCACAGACAAATGATTTTGACAATACAGAAGAGAATTTTGCCATGTATTTTAGTATGCATATCTGTCTTCTGTACAGTAAGATCAGCTGTGCTGAGTGAGTTATCCTTGGGAAGAGGGAAAAAGGCTTTATACAGCTCTCTAAAATTAGGTATAAGATCAGCTTCTCTCTCAGCTTGTCAGAGTTTCAAGTGCCAGTTTCTCACATATCTGCAAGGTCAGAAAAGGATGTAAAGTCATGCATGGGACCTGGGAATCAGGTCTTGCAAATATTGTCATGTGAAGTCATCCTTGGTCTCCCTGAAGGACATTATTGAACTTCTCGGCTATGATGGTTTTGGGAATAGGAAGGATGATGCAGATGGAAAAGTGAAAGCCTCTTACAGCCTTTGTGCAGAAGTAATTTCAAGGAAAGAAATACATACTCTGGCAGTTGCCATTTTTTAAAGTTTTTAAAGTTGTTTAAAGCTGAGTCTCTGGCTTGGACTGTTAAGTACATCCCAGAAAATGAGGAATGGGCAGAAGAAAATAATATCTAGTCTGAGCTGTAAGTGTGTTGGCAGAACCCACTTGCTGAGCTTATGCACCCACAAGTTTAAATTCTCCTCAACAAACTTATTCCATAGCTCATATAAGTTTCAAATATACTTTATTAAAATTGCTGTCCAGCCAAAAAATATAATTAAAACATCCCTTCTCTGTGAAAAGTATATCTCACAATTAAAACTGCTCAGGTGATGAGATTCCCCACTGCTTTGTCTTTACATTTTAATGTGTTTATTTATAGGAACACGGTTTTTAAAACCACACACAACAAACATCATTGTTCTCTCTAGGCAAATGCATAAGATGGGCTAGAATCTCCATTTGTCTGTGCTGTGCATGCTCATTTAGATTATGGTAAAGTGGGTATAAAACACTACTGGAACACAATGCAAATGATGCATGCCTCTTTGCAATGAGATAAACGATTATATGTGGTATTAGAGCCATAATTTTATGCCTGTTAGTCATCCAATTTTGATTAAGGGAGCATTTATTTTGAGAATAAGTCTGCACTGCTATTCACATTTTCTCTTTCTGTGGCAAGGTCTATGTTAAAGAGCAGGACAAAAAGCAATTCAAGAATAGGAATAGTTTGGACTGATGTGGTGAAAATAGCCCAGCACAGAGCTGAACCAGTAGAAGAGGTACCAAATGGAACTGTTAGTTACTGTCTTCAAAGGTAATCTGGGATCAAAGGTATTAGGGCCCTTGAGGTAAACACTGGGAATTTCAATATTGCTCATAAAATGCTAAATTTGACACAAAATGTTTGCCTTCCAAACACCAAAACCTTTTCAGATTAATTCCACAATTGAACATATAGTGAGTTTTTTGATAGTTCCAGAAGATTTCAGCAGTTGCATATAAGACAGATATTCTTGAACCGAGTCAAAATCAAATGAGGGAGGAGAGAGGGCTTTTAGCCAGGATCCTACAAGAAAGAGATTTTAAAATTTACTGCTACTTCCTAAATCTCTCTGTTCAAGTCTTATGAATAAAATCAGGAAATTTTGTTTTTTCCTTTCTCAATAATTGAGTTGCTGTAACACAGAAGAGTAATTATCCCTTCTGACAGGTAAGATAGATAACTCAAAGCCAGAAGAAAGCATTTCTTAGGTGAACCATGAGTGGAGGAGAGTGAACATGAGTGCCATATTCATTGCTATTTGGATTCAGGAAAACCCTGCCTAGAGGGGTTATAGGGATATAGGGAGGGGTTATATCTTCTCTGAAGCCTAGAACTGAGTATGTGTTCACTTCCTTTATAATGGACTAGCTAATTCCTAGATCTTCCTGTCCATAAGCTTGTATATGCCCCAGAAAAGGAAAAGGAGGCATCTTTGAGTACATCTGAATTTAAAGCTTTGGTTCAAACATACGGGGAATGAAAGGTTTCAAAATACAAGTTATCAGCTAAACTTTCTTTTTATTGTATCTTAAGCAATCCACTTGCTCCTGTTACAAAGGGGTGCGAAGTTCTTATCCTGGCTCACAAAGGAAGTAGTCTGACATAATTCAGGTATTTCAAATGATCTGTCACTTGAAGAACGACATAACCCTTTGTAATGCAGGTGTAAGGGCTGAAATTCCCAGCTCACGTGTCAGGCACGGTGGAATTTCTGCAGAGGGTCAGCCCATGGGCAGGGGATGAGCCCCAGGCCCCAGGGTCAGGTGGCTTCCCTGCAATGGAGAAACTGCCTGGAGAGTGAGCTCAGAGCTGGCTTGGGCAGCTTCTGCAGGCAAGACTCAAGCCTTTGACAGTGAGATTCACTGCTTGGGAGATGTGACTCCTTGTTGAAGAGAGCAGGGTCCCCTGACACCTACTTAATGCACACAGGTTCCTGGGAAATTTATAACACCACAGTTTTCAGTCCTGGCAGAGTGACTTAAATATATATTTAAACCTACAATAGCCAGGACATATTTCATATCCTGGTTTTCTTTTCCTCTAGATATTGCCACTGTTTCAGTGAGCCCGCAGGGCACATTTTCCTGAAAGACAGATATGCTTTTTCATGTAACACCCCATTAAGTAAAGCCCTTTAGCAAGGACAAAGAGTCTCTGAAGATCCTCTTCTGGCATAGGATGTTTACAGACTGAAACACAAAGCCGGCTTTTTCACTGAAAACAAAAAAAATCCTAAATTCCGGGATAATCTGCTGACTGCCCTGAAATGTTCTGTTTGTTTTGGTTTAATATTTCCCAAGAAAACTTCAGATGCTTTTTCTTTAACCTCTTTCTAATGGCTTTGTCCACATCTTCCAACCTTTTATTTTTTTGCAAAGTATTCATACTTTAGATATATGTAAATGACAGAGGTTCTGGAAAATAAAAGGGTTGCTATAGATGTGCAAGGCTCTGAGAGCTTCAAAATTAGTGAGCTGCTGGTGTTTAATTGTTGTACTGTGATGGATTTTTCCTCCAGCTGTAAAATAGGGGAAAATGTGCAGACCGTGGAGTGTGCACATGATAGTGTGGCTTGTCAGGTAATTCTTCTCTAGAGAATGGCAGTTTGAGATCAAAAGTAGTACCTTGGAGTAGTGGAGTGATTTCACGAGCCTTGACTCTCCTGACTTGCACATGTGGCTCAGAAAAGAGCAGCAGAAGCAGTGGAAAAAAATGTGACTGACAGTTTCAATGTATTGCTTGGCTGCAGAGTTATTAGAAACAAATTGTACAATATGGAGCTGGTGGCCATGGGATTGGTATCTTCCTGATGGACATGTCCATGTTCTCAGCTTCAGATCAGCCTTGAACAGTTTTATTCAAATTTTTCTCTGCCTGCCAAAGTTTTCCTATCAGCTGTTCACAACTTCAGTAGAATTTATTTCTTTCCACCTACCATGCACAGGAAATTTGACTCAGAAAGATGAGATGCAAATATTATGCAGGGTTGACCTTTTCATTTACAGGGTAACTAATTAGCTTGACAAGTAACACATTTAGTAAAATACGTATATGTCATTAGATAATCCAGCCTACCTCTTTGTGGTGGCTCCCTAAAATACATCTTACTTTTGTTGCAATTAACTGCAGACTTGCTGTTGTCTTCAATATGAGAGGGACTATGGACTTAGACCAAATACAAAGTACCTTAATGTGCAGTCTCTCTTCTGGCAACCTCATAGTGACTTCTTAAATTGTGCTTTGGCACTACAATGTAGTGCTGAGTGAGTACCTTTTCCAGTTCTGCTTATTTTTGCTATAGGACAGGGCACAATTGTAACATTTAATATGAAAGACATTAAAATAGAAATATTTTTAAAGTAAACTTTGGAGAAAGATTGTGAAAGATTTGTGAAGTAGATTAAATTCAGGTGTCAGTCTGGACCATGACTTTAGGGTGAACCTGTGCAACTGGCTGGACAGATTCCTTTAGCTAACCTGCAGGGTGGTATTTATTCATAGACTGCTGTGCTGAGGTCTGGGCAGGAGTTGTACTTTATATTGTTACTTTGCTGCAACTAAGCAAAGAAAGACATGGTTGTGCTCATTTTTTACCATGGGTGACAACCTGGTGGCCTTCAAAGGGTCTGAGGAGGGTTAGTTATGCCCTCCTTGGAAGGAAGGGGACAGAAGTGGTTATGTAGACACAAGGGATGGAAACAGCCAAGAATTTGACCCAGGTCTTCCAGGCCAACAGAAAGTAGCTGGTCATGTAAAAAATCTAAAGCCCATTCCCAATTGCCTTTGGGAATCATTTATTGCCTTGAACAGATGTTATCAACCACAGTTAACCTTGAATCCCACATGGTTTGGGTCAGATGTAGGATGATTAGCATTCCCTAGCTCTGGACTGCAGCGTCTGGATTTTGGTGCCACCTCACAGTATGGTGTGGCAACAGAGATAAATGGTGCCCTGCTGCAAATGGGATGCGGCGATGCTTTGCAATTCTAATGAACCCATCCTGTGCTCTTCAATGTCCTTTAAACCTTGACAATTAGGCAGAGTAAAGAAGGGGGAAAAGTCTTACTAGATGGGAGGCAACAGGGAAGCAGAACCTGTGAATGCCTACAACAAGGAGAGGAATTTAATTTCATACCGATCCTTTGAGTTGTCCTGTTCCCTTTTCAGATATATTCCAGAAGATGCTTATATTTTTATTATAAAATTTATCAGTTAACTGCTTCACTGTTTTATATGCTTTTGATTTTAATCTGGACCTGAGCCGGATGTTGCCATTAAATCATCTGCTTTGTCCTTCTTTATTTATATTCTTCCTTGTCAATTTATTGCCTCTTTGCCTTTAATGAAGCAGAGGTGGCAGCTTTACAGATGGGAAACTAAATCACAGAGAAACTACGTGACTTTTTACATGACCTATGCACAGAAAATTAATAATCACTCTTATTGACAGGTGCAGGCACTACATGTAAGTGCTGCAAGAAGTTTAGCTATTTTGACTGTGTTGATTTGGGGAAAGTTCATATTTTATGAGAGAATGTGTGAGACATTAGTGCAAATTTTCTTATTTTCCTTACATTTTTGCTCATAGTGCATCCATTCAGTGAAGGATTTATGTACCTCTGGGTCCTCTCCTGACTACCATTGGTTGGATTTCTCTCCTCTACTAAAGTGCCATTATAATGCTGCACTGGTTTTGGCTTTTGACATGGTCCCCTGGCAGAACTGCTTCATGGAGCTCTCTTTATCTTCCCTGCTTGCTTTCTTTTTCCTTAATGCTGTCTTTCTTTTATCTCTTGTAAGCTTTTCTCATGCTCTTCCTTTCTCCTTTCCTTTTAGCAACATCTCCTCTTTAAAGTTCAGAGCAAGTCTTTCCTCTCTGTTGAAACATTTTGCTTCTGTCTGCCATTCACTTTGTGTTTCCCCATCCTAGGAGCAGATGCCAGCCTTTGCTGACATCAGGCCTCAAAAGATTGCTTTGCTAATTGCTATGACAGAGAACTTGTTTTGTTTGCTTGCTTGCTTGGTTTTCATTCTGCTTTTACTTTCTGTTTTGTCCTTGCTGATTGGGCTGATCATTCTCTGGTGAGTTCAGCAAGGTCACTGGAGTCGTTGGCAGGCTTGTACAGAAGGGTGTCCTGTACGACCCTTTGAGGATTACAAAAAAAATCTGTGATGTCTTTTAACAACCCCCAAGATTTTGTAAATATCAGCACTTTAGCCAAAGCCTTACTATTGTTAATTATCAGAATTAGATGAGTGCTTACCATATTTTACTTATGTAACTGCACCAGGCCTTACATGCATACAGAAGTAGTCCATGGGTAAATTGTAACCTCACTTAGCAGCATAAGGGATCAGGAACTGGCTAAGCAAGGCAATTTAAAATCAGGTTGCCTGTATGGGTGTCATTGCTGAATTTTTAAAAGTGGAGTGATGATGTCTGAAAACCTTGTTAGCAAATATCTTTGAGAAGTGAGGAGCATACTGAGGTGCCATGAGGTGAAAGAGAGGCATTTTCAAGATGCATGAAAAAGGAGAGCAAGGACAATACAGACCTGTCAGCTTCTTCAAAAGCCAGATGAATGATAATTGATGCTAAAGGCAAAATCTTATTTTGTGGGGATGTAAAATGTTTTTGTACAAAGTGTGAGTTAAAAGTTAATGGATAAAGTCTGCCTGAGATATCGTTCTCACCAGAAATACCTTGTGGCTCTAAAGAATAGAAATATCTTTGAAAAGCAAGAGGGGATACAAATAATACGGGACTACCAGAACTTTCAGCCACAACCTTTTCTTTTTCCAGATAACAAAAATTTTCCTTTACTCATATGTTCATTGCAATACCTGGCATTTAGGTGTGCAATTGCAACATCTTTTCCATGTACCAAGGTGTTTAAACTAAAATTTAGCCCAGGTTCTTGGAGGTGAGAATTTAGCAATCAGCAAATGTAGCACTTTGCAGATGTGGCTAATTGTGCGACCCATGTCTAAAGCACCATTTTGAGAGCGTGAATTGATTTCATGGATCTTCTCTCATTTTCCATCATAAAAGGCAGAAATGGAAGAAGCATCTCAGGGCCTATGGTAGACAGGGAACAGTCTATGATATGTCACCACCACTGGACAAGTTTGCTCTCAGCCCAGCCTACAAAGCTCAGTGTCTGATATGTGTTCAAATTAATCTTTCTTTTGTGCCTATCCATAGTCTGAAGCCTCCACCAGTGAACTGCTCCTACCAGAGGAAACACTCCTGTTAGAATGGAGTCCAACTTAAGTCTTAGTCTTACACCTCTGCTATATAAATCACCCTGAATTTTTGGTACAATGACAGTGACGGCTGGGGAAAGTGATTCATTGACATTTTAGCAAAGAACTGTTGTCCAAAGTAAAATGAAATGTTCAGGAGAGAAAGAAAGAGAGAAAGAGAGAAAAAGAGAGAGAGAGAAAGAAAGAAAGGAAGAAAGAAAAGAAGAAAGAAAGAAAAAAGAAAGAAAGAAAGAAAGAAAGAAAAGAAGAAAGAAAGAAAAAAGAAAGAAAGAAAGAAAGAAAGAAAGAAAGAAAGAAAGAAAGAGAAAGAAAGAAAGAAAGAAAGAAAGAAAGAAAGAAAGAAAGAAAGA